>CAUZXS010005014.1:0-62500 GCA_963585895.1 Sepioteuthis lessoniana
TTTACTGGACCATCAAAAATTTTAAAACACACAAGATCTATATTAGTTCAGTAACTATTTTTAATAACAATGTAACTTCGCTTTTTCATTCTTCATGATCAATTATAGATATGAGTTCAGGATAGGAAAAATTTAATCCAACAATTTAAAACTAAAAAATTCTATGAATTTCGCATAGAAGAACAAAAATCAGCATTAAACGTTCCTATTATGTTAATTGCAATAAAATTTCCTTCTTGCGTAATTGTTACTAACTCTCAAGACATTAGAATTGAATTTTTTGTTATGAAAAGTACCATATATATATATATATATATATATATATATATATATATATATATATATATATAAATATATATATATATATATATATATATATATATATATATATATATATATATATATATATATATATATATATATAATCCAAACGACAGTATGACAAATTAACGTCAGAAATCATTGAGAAGTGCATTATTCAATTACTCGAAAAAAATTGTTAATTTAATGACATGTGTTATGCCGATAACGTATCAATCAATTTTATATTAGTTTTTTTCTTAAAAACATAACTATCAAACACAAATTATTTTAGCAGACGAACTTGTTTATAAATAAAGTCTTATATATATTTTATAATGAAGTCTTTTTGTTAAATGAGCAAAATAAAGCGATTTTAAATTATCAAAGTTGTTTTGTGATCGAGAATGATCATAATGCTTTGAAATGAAAATAAAAACGAGATTTTAGACGCATCTTCTCAAACCACTGTGAGAGATTCTGAAGTTGAAACTATTTTCTTGGCGAAAATAAATGTTTTAAATTAAATGTCATTAATTGTGAAGCACTTTACCGACGAGAAAGCGTACAGTTAAATGCAGGCAAACTGACAGGCATATATTTTCAACAAGATCAGATAAGTCAAAATACAGGCGGACTTTAGGACGCTTCTTAAGTCAAATAGATAACCTTCTCAACCGGCGGCTATAATTACGCATAATATAGACAGAATTCTGAGATCTGCTTGAGTGTAGCAACCTTATAAAAATCTATTCGAACGGAATCGAACAATTATGACCAATAAACATTTATATACATTCATAGTAGTAATCAGGCTTTGCTGCGAATTTTTAAGATAAAGTTCCATTCACAGTCATGCCAAAAAGAAAAAGAAAATACTCAGATGGATTTTGGTTTTACTTTTACATACAAATATCCCGCTCCCCTTATAGAACCTGAGTTATTCTATATGAAATTAAAACCATTACTATTTATTTATACGCGCGTTTATGTGTGTGTTTGTGTGTGTGCTTTTGTTTGTTTGTTTGTTTGTGTGTGTGTGTGTGTGTGTGTGTGTTTATTGTTATTGCAAAAAAAATTGTTCTTAATTTCTGTTGTTACAATTTTTTTTTCATTTTTAATGACATTTTTAAGAAAGTTATACTAAAAATATTGCTTATATGTATGAAAATTAAATAATGAAATTACAAATGAAAAACAAAACAGTTATTCAAAATCTAATTTTTACGGCAAATTAGATATCCCTTAACTGTGATAAACGGCATTTGTCGCTAAATATAACACACATTGCACGTTGGACATGCGTGTTAACAATTTAATATTGTGGAGACCGTTACAATTTTATGTTTGATTTGGTTTGGTTTGGTTTAATGGCATATCAACCGTTGAAGGTTACTTAATGCTAAATCCTCTTTATACATATATATTAAATATATATGATTTGTAAACACATTTTGCTGATAACGATTTTAAAGCTCATTCTTTTACACGCAGTTAAATGGTTCCAAGTATTGCTATGTATCACTAACAATTCATTTAAACATCAGTTATTTATTTACACAAAGTTGAAAGAACAAACAGTTCTATTTCTAACAATTCAATTTAGCATAAATCAACAAAGTTAAATGGTTCCAAGTATTGCGACGTATCACTAAAAATTCAATCAAATATCAGTCACTTGTTTACGCACAGTTAAATGATCAAATAATTCTATTTCAATCAATTCTATCTAGCATAAGTAATTTGATTGCACTTATTTCAAATCTTAAACGTCTATTTGACCCAGAGATAGGACCCTAATGGCAATGAAGAGGTTTTCCCAAATCTCCAAGGCCGGAGCCTCACCATCAGACAGTTTAATGTTGTATCCGGGACTCTCGTTGGAGGAGTCTTACCTCTCTGCAAAGATGCAATCACTGTATTGTACAGTCCCAGCCGACTAGGCTGGTTATGATTTTAGAATGGGTTCTGAAACGGCAAGAGAAATTTACATGTGTTTGTGTGCGACTAAGTCTGAGTTTGTACGCGTAAAAATACATATTATCTACATATATTTCATGTACATTTTTGTTAGTATTTAGAAATGGACAGAAATTTAATATGCACCCATTCACATCTCCTTTTCTGTTTGTCCGTCTCTCTCACTGCACCCTTCTCTCTCACTATATTTATATATATATATATATATGCTAAGTAACCTGATCTAAAATGTGATCGAGATAATCCTTGTTAAGCTATCTAAAAGCAATTAGAAAAATTCTTTTGCAAACTTGCATATGTCAATATTTTCATGTCATCACTTTATTACGTTTATCTTTCATTTTTTTCTGTTTATATGTATATATATACATAGATAGATAGAAAGAGATAGATAGGCCGACAAATAGATATGAAGAAATGAATAGACTGAGATAGATAGATAGAGAGATATGAATCGACTGACTTCGTGAGCATCCTGTGATAAATTAATAGATAGTGTTCAACGTATACATTAAAAATACATGTTAGCTCGATTATGTATGAATAAAACTCGGCTCCCACAACAATGTCATTCATCAGAAATACCAGCACTTTACACCTCGCTATCTTGCTTACACACACACACACACACACACACACACACACACACACACACACACACACACACACACACACACACACACACACACTCATATACCTCACACAAAAATACAAACACACATGCACAGGACTAAAGTATGTTTCTTGCTCAATAATTCTCAGTAGTGGCACTCAATATTTATCATAAATCCAAGCGTATTCTGTTCTTTTTTTTTGCCTTCAGCTCAAAACAATTCTGTTAATGCAGGGTCATACGATTTTTTATTTCTCTATCACTATCGCCATTCTATTTCGTCTCATCCTATTTTGTTTGAAACATTTTTGTTAGTTTACCTCAGAAAAAAATAAGCAGTACTAACCTCAAAATCCTATCTAAATTCGGAGCTTTCTCATGTGGCACAAAACTAATTTAAATTGTTTTTTCTTTTCTCTTTATGCTTCTGTTGAAATCTTAAAAGTATTTAAAAAATAAAACAACAATAAACTAGGAGAATAAAAATAGAAGTCAATTTTATCAACTTTATTTATGGCTAAAAGACCTGTGATTTCGTTTCATTTCCATAGCAACAAAGGTCCATAATCATATTGATGCTTCTGTTTAGTCCAGAGTGAAAGATATTAATTAGTATTTCCCTAATTTAGAGCATGTTCAATATATCACTCTTAGAAAGATTTCACTACGATCTGCTTTTTCTGTTGAGTTATAGTTATATATATATACACATACATGCACATAAACAAGCCAAAACAAGCGCTCGCGCACGCACATATACACAAACATATATATTCATATATATAAATATAATGAAAAATTCAGCAATATGTGAACGATACTCATAAATGTCAATTATCAATGTTATAATTACTATAAATATTTTTATTTGTTTCAAAGAATTATATATATATATATATATATATATATATATATATATGAATATATATACATATATATGAATATATATACATATATATGAATATATATACATATATATATATATATATATATATATATATATATAGAGAGAGAGAGAGAGAGAGAGAGTGAGAGAGAGAGAGAGAGAGAGAGAGAGAGAGAGAGAGAGAGAGAGATTGACTTTTAGTGCAAATCACAGACGGCACAGAATTATTATTCTGTGTCAGATTGGACAGGTGATTACATTTTTTTTTATTTTCTAAAATTTTAAATGAATTACTCTTATATATATATATATATATATATATATATATATATATATATATATATATATATATATAAACGTCCCCTGACCTTCGGTCATTAGCTCCAAACTGTAAAGTAAATGGGATTAATGTTCTTAATTACAGCAGTGGAGGCGCGTGTAGCATAACGTTTATCATTGTAGGAAATGGACTTGACAAGCGGAGTGTACTTGCGTTTCCCTTCTTGGGGAAAGGCATAAAACTGCCTCTTCTCCTCTGCACTATCTGTATGTAAATACATAGCGGTTTGGTTAACCAGTTTTGGAGAATGAAAAACTCTAAATTCAAAGAATGTAGTCAGTAGAATCTGTAGTACACTTGTTTCTTATCATCTCATCCAAAAGTTATGGTTGGTCCTATACAATTTTTCACAATTAGAAACACAAATTAACCTGTATAAGCAGTTCAGCGGTTTGGCTCTCATTCGTCGTCTGTGACAAGGAAGCTGCTACTTGTGCAAAATGAATACCAACTCTCCCACATAACAACAATGTTCCGTGAATTTGAACTTTTTTTTATGTCGTCAGATATTTCATGCATCATTTGAAATCACTCGACTAGAAAATACAGAGCCTGCCTTTCTTTCTTTCTTTCTTTCTTTCTTTCTTTCTTTCTTTCTTAACGGAACCATTTCACCATTTCTCTTAGATTTTTGTAATCAGCTTAGTATACAATAGCAAAAACAGTTTCGTGAAGGTTCTTTTGAGGGGTAACATCCGTGAACAATTAAAAAATTGCAAAGACCTATATACAGTATTGGTCCTTTCTTAAATAACTCTTTATTAGATAATTTCTCTTTACCCTTAGGAATATTTAAGCACCTGTAAGTTTTAATAGGTTACATTTCAAAATGTAATATGTTTGAAAATGTGTATGAAGTTTTAAATACAATGAAAATTTAATTGAAAAAGATTGACTTTTCAATATAAAGGAATCAACAACAAAAAAAAATCCTTACGACAATTAAAGTGCAAAATTTCCTTAGATATTTTCGCTATTTTAGGTGTTAGTTGTTTTAATAAGGCACGTGAGTTTGAGGGAGGGGTGTCTATTTTTGTAGTAAACTTTTTAGTAGCAATTAGTAAAGATAGTTTTTATCATTATTGTTAATTTTGATCAGTATTTCCATTCATATTTCAGTCGCTTTATATTGCAATTTCCGTTAGTCGTTATTTCCACGACAGCGAGGAACAGTGCATAATGTAAACAAAAATAACGGATAAGCTCACCGTGGAACTCGGACTTACGTCATCACTTGGATCATGAAATCCAGATTTTCCTGGTGCTTTATCTTCTATGCTACCAGGGCAGGCATCATCTCAGAAGTCTAAATCACTTCTTTAATTTTCGATCAATCGGTGCCATGTCTGTTGTTATTCAGCAGAAAGGTTAAAATGAGAGAACATTTTAATAGCTTCTTGCGCTTACAAAAAATGTTGTATCTTTCTCTCTCTCTCTCTCTCTCTCTCTCTCTCTCTCTCTCTCTCTCTCTCTCTCTCTCTAGTCTTGTGCGTTTAAATTCACAAAGGCATATATTTTTAATGACTGTCTTCGTTCACATTTGGGCCTGTGTCTACTTAAGACTATCCGATCAGTTGTAGTGCTCTGGTCTTTCTTTTGTCGACCAAATTCACTCATTTATACGCATGCGTAGGTTGAATATGTATGTTGCTGTTATAACGCAAAAACTACGAACGGCAATTATAAAAAAAGGATTATAAAATGGAAGCGCGAAAATACAGTTTTTCCTGATATAGGTAATGGCCAAACTGCAAATGTGACATTGCAAACGTTTGAACAATATTTAATTTCGCTGGAAACAAACATGCATTCTACCGTACATAGACAAGTAAGTCAACTAAAGAAATAAAAATGATATTCCTCGAATATTGTCTTCAATCACAAATTAATGAAATACACACACACACACACACACACACACACACACACACACACATTGAGATAGATAGATGGATAGATACTGAAAAGAAATTGAATTGAAATCACCTGAAAGACGATGTCGATTTTTGGAGTATTGTATGTACTTGGGAACTGAATATTTTGAAACGCTCCTTACTTCGAAACTTGTGTACATATTCATCAGCCCATGAGATTTTTGCTGTAATAAAACGTGAACTGAAGTTTTGGAATTTTATTTTCCGTCAATGTCACACACACAAACACACACGCATATATAGCACCAACTTTAGGATTTCAAGCCCTATTTCCGATTATATATATGTATATATATATATATATATATATATATATATATATATATATATATATATATATATATATATATTTTCTTTAAGAAAAAACAACGAAACCAATCACAAAGGATTATAAATTTATTTCCATCCTGTTACGCATTTTTGAAATTTTCAAAAACACGAAAAAAAATTAACAGGACTTCATCAGATCAATTAGATAAAAAAAACTAGAGTAGACACATAAGAGTGGGAGGGGATAGAAGAGTGAGAGGGGATAGAAGAGGGGTGAAGAGTTATCTCTTCATTAAGCCCACTTCCGTTTTAAATTTAAATTTTCGGTTGGCAATGTAGTAAATTTATTTTAAAACAATTTTTTTTTTAATTAATTTTACATATAGACTTAAATTACAGATATTTATAATTAGATTTAAATTTTAATTAATAATCTCACGTAAAGATGCAGTAATAGATATATTAAAACAAAAACAAATATTTAATTTACTTAAATATATTAAAAATTTCAAAATTATTTAGAAGGCATTAATCAGTTACATTTTTTATGCGTAGTACATATATATTATATGCTTTTTCATAATTTTCTATCTAACAATAAAAAATAAAAATTTTTTTTATTATTTTTTTATTATTCAAAATATTGTCAATAGTGTAAAAAAGGCTAACTATTGCAATCTTTGGGAGAATTCATATGGGACCATTGAATGGTTTAGAAGGATAAAAAAATAAGAGTAAAGCTACTTTTATACAATTTGACATCATCGATTTCTATCCTTCCATAACAAAAAATATTTTAATAGATAGCATTAACTATGCCCGTAAATATATAGATATAACTATTGAACAATACGAAATAATATTAGCTTGTAGGAAAACTGTTTTAAAAAATAACGATTCAACTTGGGTAAAAAATGGATTAGATAACTTTGACGTTCCAATGGGGGGGTATGATTCCTCCCAAATAGCAGACCTTGTAGGATTATATATATTAAATATGCTTACTAGAATCATTAGTCCTCAACAAGTAGGTTTGTACCGAGATGATGGGTTATTATATATCCCAAATAGTAATGGCCCTCTTAGCTCTAGCATACAAAAGAGGATTATAAGGGCCTTTAAGTTTTTGGGATTTAAAATAGAAATCTCATCAAATATTAAAATAGCCAATTTCTTGGATGTGACTTTAAATCTATCAAATAATTCCTATAAACCTTTCATAAAACCCAATCAGAACCCATCGTACATTAATGTTAATTCAAATCACCCTAAAAACATAATCAAGCAAATCCCAAAAGCAGTAAATTTAAGAATAGGTAAGCTATCTGGAAATGAAAAGATTTTCAAAGAGAGTAGTAAAAGATATATAGATGCCCTTAAAAATAGTGGTTTTAAGGAGGATTTTAGGTATTTAAAACAAAATATAACAAATGAAATTACTAAAGAAAATAATAATTATATTCAAAACAAATAAAAACAGAAAAAGGAAAATTATATGGTTTAACCCCCCTTTTTGTAAACTAGCCAATATAGATGTAGGTAAATATTTTTTGAGACTGATAGATAAACATTTTAAACAAGATAATATATTGCATAAATTATTTAATAGGAAAACCTTGAAAATAAGTTATTCTTGCACTAAAAATATTTCTCAAATAATGAATAGCCATAATAATGAATTAATTAATACATTTCATAACCGAGTAAATAATAATAATATTAATAGTAAAAAAATAGAATGTAATTGTAAATCTCAAAGTGATTGTCCAATGGATGGTTTGTGTAATTTAGATAACGTAGTATATCAAGCTATTATTTATCCAAAAGAGGACATAAATGATAAGAAATATTATATTGGCGTTTCATCTACTAATTTTAAGATTAGGTACGGAAATCATAAATATTCCTTCTCCCATGAGCATCAAAAAAATCAAACTGCTCTATCAAAACATTATTGGGGATTAAAAAATAAAGGGTTAACCCCTGACATTCAATGGTCCATATTGAAAAGATCTAGTACCCCAAAATCTTTCGATAGTAGGTGCAATCTATGTCTTGAAGAAAAGATCCACATTTTCCTTTTTCCTGAGCCAAAAATATTACTAAATAAGAGAAATAAACTAATAGCCAGGTGTAGACATAGGGCCAAATTTAAACTATAAATAATTAAACAAGTAAAATTTTTTTAAAAATCATAAATTTATTTGAGAATTAGAGTTAATTTTGAGAATAAATAAAATAAATTGTTAGATAGAAAATTATGAAAAAGCATATAATATATATGTACTACGCATAAAAAATGTAACTGATTAATGCCTTCTAAATAATTTTGAAATTTTAAAATATTTAAGTAAATTAAATATTTGTTTTTGTTTTAATATATCTATTACTGCATCTTTACGGGAGATTATTAATTAAAATTTAAATCTAATTAGAAATATCTGTAATTTAAGTCTATATGTAAAATTAATTTTAAAAAAATTGTTTTAAAATAAATTTACTACATTGCCAACCGAAAATTTAAATTTAAAACGAAAGTGGGCTTAATGAAGAGATAACTCTTCACCCCTCTTCTATCCCCTCTCACTCTTCTATCCCCTCCCACTCTTATGTGTCTACTCTAGTTTTTTTCATCTAATTGATCTGATGAAGTCCTGTTAATTTTTTTTCGTGTTTTTGAAAATTTCAAAAATGCGTAACAGGATGGAAATAAATTTATAATCCTTTGTGATTGGTTTCGTTGTTTTTTCTTAAAGAAATTATTGCTCTGTATAATTGCTACATTGAGCTCTTTACCAGGAAGATTTAAATATTCATTCATGAATAATTTCTTGTCCTGATGGAATTACTCCTAACTCCGGTTTAACTGGACTAAGTATTCTCTCTCTCTCTCTCTCTCTCTCTCTATATATATATATATATATATATATATACGACCATTGTCAAAAATATCATAAAAAGTTTTGAGATGCTGAAAAAAAGATACTAAAACTGTGGTTCTATTTGGCATATGTGAAAGTGTAGTAATGTTATATGAATGTGTTGAGATGTTATTAAATTCAACACTATTTAAGCATTTATCTTGGAAAGAAATAGATTTGATAACTGCAAATATTTCAGTTAAAAAATATAGAGTCAAGAAAAACGTTTGTTTTTAAAATATCTTGTAAAAGATTTTAAAACTTTATCGAAGTTCTCACGTGCACACAGCTCGATAAAAAGAACAGTGTCAAAGAGACTTCAAATAACATGAATTCGAAATTTTTCCGCTTGGGAAATTTCAGTCTTAGAATATCTCTTTAAAACTCTTCGGGGATTATCTCTTGGTGAGACTCGAAATCACGACACGTTTGCATGTGATAAATAGAACAACGTCAGCATCTTTTTAGGGTTTCAAAACCTATTCAGTTGTGTTCGAAAATAATCGCATAATAAAGAGCAAAATATGATTAGAAAATATAAGTTTTAACATTAATTTCAAGTTTTCAAATCCTATTTCTTACCACACACACACACACACACACACACACACACATATATATATATATATATATATATATATATAGAGAGAGAGAGAGAGAGAGAAATTTAGAATCCAAAAACAACTCATTTGTCGGTTTTTCTGTTGACCTGCTTAAGTATAAAGATGGAACTGCGCAGACGTGTTGAAGCATTAAAATCACAAATTAAAAAGGATTTCATACAACAAACCACTTCTTCACCTTACAGCTGGATGTTACCTTTGATAATCGAGAATATCTCATGAAATTTGAAATAATGTGAAGGTATTTGGTGATTGAATCCTCTTTTAATTCATTTTGTCTGCAGTTTCAGTTAATGATTTAAAAGTTTTCCCACACACACACACACATGTATATATATATATATATATATATATATATATATATGATATGACAAAACATAATATACGAATAACAAAATTGCATAAAAAAAGATTTAAAATCTAAAATATCGAAATTATATACACTGAAAGTCTCTTACTTAAAGATTTGTGTGTATGAAACAATCGTCAGACGGTAATAAAAGAAAAAAGTGGCTAATCAACCATATTTAAGGTTTAAATAAATTTATAACGTGGCACCATACATTTTTTTTTTTTTTAGAAAAGTTAACAGTATAAATACAAGTAAAATACATTGAAGTCAATTAATTGCTGACTCAGAAGGAATTCATTGATATATCTACACTTGAAAATTGGTTAAATTTTTTTAGACATAATCTACAATTATTAAAACCTCCTTTGTACACTCGGGTCTTTTTTGTTTATATACCAAATTTATTATGGAAGCTTTACGTGTTTCATCTTTTATCTGCTAAATGTGTAGATAATGTGGTACTGGTGGCATATATATATATATATATATATATATATATATATATATCCTGTTTGTTTGATTATTTGATGCAGAGTATAACAATAATAGTGCTACATTAATTATAAATTAAATTATAATTGATTACAAATAAAGCTTTAACGATCAGTGATTGACAGCTGTTTCTTGTTCAATACAATAATTCAAATAAAAATATATCTATTTGTAAACTGTATTGAATATGAAAGCTCTCATGGATTATCAAATAAAACATTTCTATTATAAGTCATTGATGACAAATCAGGGGAGAAATCCGAATAGGAATCCAGATAGGAGGAGAAGGAGATTTGCTGGAGATTGCGCAGTTTCTAAAATTAAACTATACTGACAAATGGTACACGCACAAACCAGAAATTCTCCTTGAAAATAAGACTTAACAAAATCCAGCCAAAGATGCGATATCTAGTATTAACTAATGAAAATAAAGTAACATGTCAAGTAGTAGATGCTACCTTTTCAGCAGTTCCTGGAATAAATGTAAAGGAAAGAGAAAAAGTTGATAAATGATTGGACCTTAGCATAAAGCTGACAAGGTGACAGTAATACCAATCATTGTTGGAGCCCTAAGAAAAATTCCAAATAAGCTGGAAAAGAGACTGGGGAAACTAGAAACTGCACTATAGAGATAAGCTCGAATACTGAAAAGAGTCTTGGATAGTTGAGGAAATTTGCAGCAATTTAAATTTCAGTAAAGGCTTCTTGTTACTCCTGGTGTGAAAAACTCCCAGAGTATGCGTGCGAGCATGTATGTGTGGAGGTTTTCCGTAGCGAGATAATTGCCAATGTGTTAAATAAAATCGGCAATCTAAGTTCAATTTCCTTGCAAGGCTGTTTGCGTTCTCTTCATATTATTATGAAGGAAGTCCAAAACTTCTCTTTTTATCTATATGTAAAATATAATGACGGATAATGATCTTTTGCGTTGTTAGACAACTAGTATAGGAAAAGAATAACTTTGCCTTGAAAACCAGAAACTGAAACCCTAAAAGCAATACAACTTAATCTTCAAACTTATTCAGGAAATTATTACAATGACTCCGGTGTCAAGTAGTATCAGTCCTATTCCTTTTTTTGGACAACATTAATGTCAGGGAGAAGAGAAACTTCTTGCTTGAGAAATTCTTTGTTTTCCCTCATCTCCCGTTACTAACGGATAGACTAGAGATAAGTTAAGCTATATATATATATATATATATATATATATATATATATATATATATATATTGGCGTTTGAGTCAACCGGATTTCGATCCCAGCTACGGGAAATTACTGTCTAGCCACACTGATGAGTTCTGATAGAACGAAACAGATCTGTCTGTGGATGACTATATATATATATATATATATATATACATCAGCCTTACAATAAGGAAAAAATTAATCAAAAGTAATTGAACAAGGATAAAATTTACGATTTCTAGGAGGGATCTAACTTTTCCAAATGACAATGTGAGTTTTCCTGATTAATCTACTTCAATGGCTTCGATTAAGTTTAGAAGGAGAGTAAAAAAACTTTTTAAAAAATTTAATTTAATTTAATAATATTTTCCAGAAATGTCGCATTTAGAAACGGAAATATGACTAAATGCACACCTAATGATTATTATGATAGAATTAGATTCATTTTGCATTATGTTCTTGTATCATCGCTCAAATATAATCGATTAGACATAAATTGTCCGTTTGTTCAAATACTTATAAACGGTAAATTCCCCCTCTCTCTCCCCGCCCCTTCTCTTTCTCTCTGAATGTATGCTGGTTTGAATTCAGAGTTTTCTCTCTCCTAGACACATTGCCAAACCAGAAGTAAAGAACTCAGTCTTATCTATTTACCCATAAAAGAGATGGAATCTCGTTTTTAGCGTGAAGTGAAAAGCAAAGAGTCTAGTACAAGATTTAAATTTGGGTCGCCGATTCCATTTCTTATGGTGATAACAATTACGAAGTAAGAATGTAAGCATGAAGATCTCTGTCACATATCAACCTTTGTAGGTTATTTAATGCCAAATCCACTTTTATACAAACAATCAGTTCTTTTGCAAACAATTCAGTTCAGCATGAGTACACAGTTTAATTGTCAAAAACATTTCTATTTCAAGCTATTCCGTTTAGTCAAACAGTTCTAATTCTAACAATTCAGTTTAGCATAAGTACGCAGTTTAGTTCTATTTAACCCATAGATAGGGCCCTATTAGTAGCTACCACTCCGAGCTAGAGTAGACCTGGGAGCAATGGCAATAAAGGGGTACACCGCATTCCCAAAAGCTTCAGCATCACTGGAATCAAATCCATTAGATTAGTTAGTGTCATATCCAGGACACTGTTTGGGTGGGGGCTTACCTCTCTGCAGAGGTGCAATCGGAGTATTCTGCAGATCGATTTGATCGATTGACTCGACTACGAGAAAAAGTGGACCCGTGAGTTACAGTAGTGTAGAAACCCTCTACACTCCCAAGAATTTCAGATCTGAAACCTCACCACCAGATGCAAGTTATTGTGAGACCTAGCACACATGAAAAGGTCTGAGTACCATCTTGTGTATGTACTGTCATTCCGAAATCCTTTTGGGTAGTAGTTTTCATGCCTTGCAATATTTGCATTGTATATATCTTGAAGGTTATTTTCCCTTGACAGTTTTACGTAATTTCTTAAATGAGTTCCTTTTGACTAGAATCTTCATCATTTTTATCTAAACACTTGCTTAAAGAGTACCTTCAGTGTCTATTATGCTGAATTTCCTTATTTAAAATCTCACATAGGCCACTTTTTCCCAAGACCAAAAATAGTCTTTCAAGAAGTTTCAAAATCAATAAAATCATATTCTCTTTATAGAATCTATTTATAGAATGGCATGGAACCCATAAAAATTGTATTATTTACAAATATATCGGTTATGTATTTTCTCAGCTGTCTATTCCTTACGATAGTTTTTGTATCGTAGAACTAAAACGGTTGAGCAGACTGAGTTATTTGGTATTATTTGGTAAGCAGTCTGAGAGAAGGAAAACTCTGATTTCAAAGCAGATTTACTCCGCTTTAAGTAATTGACCTTGTGTCAAATTCTACACATGTTGGAAGGATTGAGTGGATGCATACGACATTTCTTTGTAAAATTTGAATTATTCATAATTCAAAATAACTTAAGTTGGCAAACTTATTTTGAAAACTAAAGTTCACTTGCCTGAATATTTCTCGTACTTCAACTGCAAAGTATCCTTTTTCTGTCGGCTTTTCTCTCGTTTATACTGAATCCACACATCAAAGCGGCTATCAAAACTAAGTTAGTGTAAATGTTTACTGCATTTGATTTGGATATTTTCAGTTTATTCACCATCTCCTACCTCATATAATTTCGAACATTGATTAATTTCATCGATTAACTGGATTTGATCATAAATTCCTCACAACTGGAATACTCTGCCGTGTTCATCTGTGAGAATTTTCAACTTTTCATCAACCATACAAATCTTTTTTTAACATTCAAAGCCCGTTTTCTTTCTGGGAATCAAAAGTTTGATATACTGGAAATGCTGCTATTTAAAATACAGTGCAAGAATCGATAAAGGAAAATACTATACAGAGGCTGGGGATAATTACCGTGATTATCTACAGTAGACCACCTCTCACTTCGAGCAGCACCTGCCTTATTATATAAAAAAAGGGAATGCCCAGAATTAACCCCCTACGCTTTAGATGCATTTATATGGGAATGTTGACAGAGCTAAGGTATTTTGGGCACCAATCACCAGAACACGAGATGTTTTCCCGCAATAAAGGTGATTTCATGTCACATCCTTCCCTGAGAGTGCCACGTTGGTGAATTTATTCACCAATTTGGGCAACCTTTTAAAAATCTGCATTAATATAAAAATTGACTTTTTAACGAAATTAGTTTAAACTAAACTCTCCTGAAGATCTTTAATGAAAATCACTATAATCAAAGCAATTGTTTTTCTATTGTACGCAACTAAATATAAACATTATTTAGAAGTATCTATTTGTCTCAGAATACGATTACACACACACACACAAACACACGCACAAACACACACACACACACGCATATATATATATATATATATATATATATATATATATATATATATATATATATATATATATATATATATAAGTAAAAGTAAAGTTGGTGACCTTAGTCGAGGTTGACTCGAAGGCTCCCTTTTCAATAGCTACTACACCGAGGTGTAGTGGCGGGTGCTACTCCATTCCCTGGATTGCTCTACTTTACTCTTGAATATTACCACATCAAGTACCATTTTTTGAGTCTTTGGTATAACTCGACCTGGGATTGAACCCCGGTCTTCTGGACCATTGGCGAACCCTCTACTCATTCAGGAGTCAGTGGCGAAGTTACTCGGGTTCATGTTTTTAACATAATTTGCTATATGTATAATTTACAATAAAAGAATAATTTTAGCATTCAACTATATTTCTTTCTGAATACAATTCACCAAATCGCTGTACCTTTGCAGATTCGCACAGCTGATACTTGACAACTGATGACTCAACAAAACAAAACTACATTTAATCTTTATCTGTTGTATCTTTTAACATAAATATCTTTGAATTCCGAAGTGACTAGAATCTTTGATGACAATGATGAGTCAGCCGAATAGATAAAAAAAAACCTATACACAAGCACATACAAACATGAACAAAACTTACATGGGTCTCGAATCATTTGAGCCCAATGACACGTTATCAAATTTCCCTCGTATAACTTTATAATCGCAAAAAACATATTTACTGTCAAAATTTAGTTATTAAGTTGAAACAAAAATAAATTCTTTGAAAAATGGCTTGTAAAAACCATTTGAGTATTTTAACGATTACTTTTATAATTTCTGTCAAATCTATTTGTCTATTAGGATGATTTCGTCTTCTTATTTTTAGGATTAATTTTCACGGTCTCAAAATAACTGTTATTTTTTTCTCGTAAAATTATCATGAACACTGTAAGCAAAATTTATCTAAAGCTATATTTCATAGTATAAAAATAAAAAAGGTATAAAATTCTGTGTGTTCAAAAGATTATTCATGACTGTTAAAGTCAGATGTTAAATCCAACTAAAGTCAGGGATTTGTTCTAAGAGAATTGTTATTGCTTCGAAATAGATAAACCTGAGTCTATGATATTAAATTATGGGTAGGTGTTTCACTTTTAAATGGGGGAATATTTCTAGATCTGAATGATATTTTGCTTTACAAGTTAAAATAACTAAGAAAAGGTGAAAGTCATAAAATTTGGATGCACCGTTTTTTTCAAGGAAAGAAGCGGTTTGTCTTCTTTGAAAATCAACATTATAATTTCTGGTTTTTACCTAGGTTTAAATACCAAAGTGTGGTGGTGAAAAAAATCTAATCAAATAAGCAGTTGAAAATTTACATAGAGAATTTTACATCACTTTCACTTGGAGGAGGAGGGAGAGGAGGAGGAAGAGGAGGAAGAGGAGGAGGGGATATGCCTTCCTTGAAAATCTGCTCTCTAAATGTTGGCTTTTAACTATGATTACTCCTTTAAAAATACGCACCAATCAACACCAGCAAGTTGAAACAAATGGAGTCATTTACTAAGCTTGATATGGCACAAGGCCAGAAGCATGGGGCACTCTGTGAGACGCTAACATTTTTTCGTCATAATGTAATGGTTTGGAAACTATTGAATAGTGATTTCGATCTTCGCAAAATCCTTCATATTTGTGTAAATGTAGCTTACTTTATTAAATAGGGTCAAGTCAGATCAACGAAGTTAAGCAGCTATGAAACACTTCAGTTCTGAGATGAGAGACTACTTAACAGGTATTAGGAACAACCCAAGTTTGAGTTGGTTAGTCGTTTTGTTTTACAGCGTATCAACTCTTTTCGGGTCATTTAACGCCGAGCCCGAGGTTTATGTGTCCGACTAAGTCAAGCTTAGTAAATAATAACCATAGTCTTTATGAGACGTCTTATAGAGACTAAATGTAACAAGCAATAGCAAATACAGTTAGCAATCTTACCGTAAACAACCTGAGGTCGTGAGCCAGACTAAACAAAACTTTGTACATTCTAATAAGCTGTGCCAGTGTTAAAAGTAAGAAGAAGGTTCAACTTGCTTAAAAGTCAGAATTGGAAATACGAACTTTGAGCTTAGATTGAACTCTGACAACAGGTACAATTAGGAAATACCCAACTATCTAAGAGCTCAGTCAGCTGGGGCTGTACAATATGCCCTTTGCCTCTCTGCAGAGTGGTAAGACCACCCATCAACGAATGCCCTGGATATGATACAAAGCTATTTGATGGTGAGGCTCCAGTCTTGGAGCTTTGGGGAATTTGGAGTACCCCTTCATTGCCATTGCTCCCAGCTCCACTTTGCCCCTGAGTGTTAGCACCTGACAGGGGTTTCTATGGATCAAATAGAATTGTTTGTCATTTAAACTGTGTTTAAACAAATGACATATGATAAATTAAATTGTTAGAAAAGAACTGTTTGATTATTCAACTGTGTGTAAATAAATGACTGATATTTAATTAAATTATTAGTGATATATAGCAAAACTTGGAATCATTTAATTGTGCGTAAACGATTGAATAATCTTGACAAAAAGTAGAGTTAAGTAGCAATACTTAAACTCTTTCACGGTGTGCCTATATTGAATTATTGGTATTACATAGCAATGCTCAGAACCATTTGACTGGGTAAAATAAATGTTGTTGGAGAGAATAATTAGTGTTAAAAGGATTGATAGTAAATGGAATTATTCATATTGGATAGAAATACTTGAAACCATTTAACTATGTGAAAATAAAGAGATCGGATTCGTTTTGAAATGTTATCTACAAAATGTGTTTACAAATCATATATATTTAATAAATATGTATAAAGAGGATTTAGCATTAAATAACTTTCAGTGGTTGATATGCCATAAAACCCAACCAAACAACGAACCAACTAACAGATATCTAATTGAACAAGCAGATCCCAAAATATTCTTGTTTTACAAGAAAATCAGCATTGATATTACAAGTGTTTTTGTGTTTTAAATTTTGCGTTGTGTATTCAGGCAATTTTATTAAAAAAGCCTTTGCTCTTGGTCCTTTTTTCTTTGTATGTTTAATACCGAGAAAGCGGACCGAGAGAAAACGTTGCTCACTTTTGTGTATATCTCAACTGTGTTTATGCATTTATTCCAGATTTGTTTGTTTCTCTGTCTGTCTATTCGTGCCCCTGAGTATGAGATCATGTTCACCTTGGCTTTTTGGGCGTGCTGCACAGCTTTTCTCAATAAAGCTCTGCGTGACTAACCTTATCACTTCCGGGTTGCACCCAGACACACACACACCACCAGCTTCGCTCTATTCATTGCTGAATGCGTCGGTACAGACTTCACTTGAAAATGATAACAAGAGTGAAAATTGGAGAAACTAATTAAGAAAAAATGTTTTAATTGAAATAAAAATGCATTATTTTTTCATTTTTTAAAATATAAATATGCCATCGTTTTTTGTTTTCTTTTTGTTGTTGTTATTTTTTTTTCAATATGAGTGGAGAGCAAAACATCCAAGACTTGAGGTACTTTCTACATTAATTCCACGTTAAAATAAAAAGTTATTTTTCACTGTATTTTTTCCATTTTCTTCCTTTTTTTCGAATTTTCTTCATATTCTTTTTTTTACCTCACTTATTTCCAATCGTCAATTTTGGCTTTTAATTTTAGTTTTTCTGCTATTTGTTTTGCGGTATTTTTTAAGAGTAAATTTTTTTGTAATTATTCACTAATTTATTTCTACTTTTTTTTTTTGCGCATGCTTTACGATACAGTCACCATCGAATAAATGAGCCTCTTCAACAAGAGATAAAAAAAACTTAAATAAGTTGAACTGTTTTGTCGTGGCGAATCTATCGCTGTCATTACATTTCAACTGATTGTAACATTATACTCGACATGAAGTTTACACGATTTTCACCGCAGTGAAATAATGAAATACAACTAAATTACTCACGATGATATGTATTCTCATTGATAACTTTTAATAGTAAATTATGGCCTGTTAAGTCCTGTAATTATGAATAAAAGACTATGTTGAACAATAGGCATCATTCTTGAAAGACTACCATAGAAAATCAAGATTTATGAAGGCCTTTAAACACAAATGAAAGAGTGTGTGAGATAATTCATACACACACGAGTGTACCCACTTAAATCCGTATTTAGGTTTGTGTATACAGTCAGTTTCTATGCAAACCTTTTAACCTCTGATATATGCAGCACCCTCTTTTTCTTTTTGGTCATAAAATATCATTGCAAAAAATTATTATGAACTGTTCTTGCTGTGAATAGGCCACTTGGTTTCATGTTAAAAAATGTTTCCATCCAATTGATACGGTGGCAAAAACTTCTGTTTACTGAACCTGTAAAAACTGTCCTGTACTATATGCCACTCATATACTGATTTATAAAATCAAATTTTGTTGGTTGATTGGTTAGTTTGGTGGCATGCTGACGTTTGTAAGGCTATACGATCGTTTTAAAATCATAAATAGTTTATAATTAGTTACAATATCAATGTTTTAAGAGCCAAATTAATAATGTAGTTCTACAGAATTTTAAATATTATCGCAAACAGATCTATTTGACTTATCGATAGAACCCTAACACGTACAACTAATTCAGTTCAGAGTGGATCTAGGAGTAATTGCATTGAAGGAATTACTTAATATTTCAAAGAGATTCAGAATTGGAGCTTCACCTCTCGATACAGGTGAATGTTTTAGACACTCAATGCAAGAATAATCCACTTCACTTAAACTTCAGAGCATTTTTACACATTTATTTACGTGAACAAATGTTCAATAGTGGTTGATATCGTACTTGCAGTGAGAGTAGTCTATTGTCATCTATCAGGAAGGGGCCTTTTGAAATTGAAGGAAAACCTTGTCCGGTGAGAAAACCCATCGTGTAAGGCCCCGCAGATTACATGACATATTGAAACTCGGCCTGAAACGTAAGTTAAAGGAGACTCATTCCCACAAGATGTATAACTTGATCATTTTCAATGACAGCATATTGCAGCGTCTCGATTTCGATTATTCCTTACTCAGGTGTTGTCATAAAGTAGAGAGACTTAAGTGACATTTACCAAGACAAATTCGAAACATTAATTAAACTTTTATTTGCTTCAAAACAGTCCATTTGATATCAATCACGCTATTCCAGCAAGTTTTCCAATAGTCGAAGCCGTCTGAAACTATTTTTTGATATGGTGAGAATCTATGTCGTTGTGTAATATCCTCAATGTTCTCAAATGTAACCCTTAAGAAAAAAAAACCCAAAAACAAACAAAAAACAAACAAAAAAATAGAATGGAGTCATGTGAATATGTGTGAAATTGAACTTGTACAAACTTGTGTTTTACTAAAAATTGTTTTTCAAAAAGCATCAACAAGAAGCATTGGTAATTGGTAATGGCTCGTTTACATGTGTTGACATCAACATTTAGAAGATTCAGATACTTTTTATCACTCCACACACATACACACACACACACACACACTTGTTTGTATGTGCGTGCAAAATGCTAACCTTAATAGCATGATTATTAAATTTATCTCACTGACCATTGCTTGAGAGAATTTCTTTAGAAATATCAGCCAAATTACTGAGTTCGATTTTCAGAAGCATTACACAACGATGCTTTTTTAAAAAAAAAATCTTGCCGCCACATCTTTCATGTCAAGAAGCAACGCCTAAATCTTTGAAATAATAAATCATGAATTCCCTAGATATTCCTCTAATTCTTCTACTGTCAATTGATGATTTATTTGATAGAAACTGGCCCGTGTTCATCATTTTCCGTTGTACTGATTAATGAACACTTTCAATAAGGTACTTCACTTTCAACGGATTCCTAGTCAAGTTTAAAGCGTAGGTGAAAAAATCTCATCTGGGCTTTGTGTGTATATATATATATATAGATAGATAGATAGATCACACTTGTTAATTTTGCAAATGATAATGTACAAACACATTCTCATTCTTTTTATCATAGATAACCTTATATATATATATATATATATATATAGAGAGAGAGAGAGAGAGAAAGAAAGAGAGAGAGAAGGAGAAGAGAGAGAGAGAGAGCATAATTTTTATTTTCCTTCTTCCCTCTCTTTTTCTTTCTGACCGTCACGAGCCCGGGTGATGTCAAACAAAGGTCTGGACAACCAGTGGGAGATGAAGTCTTGCAGGAAAGAAGTTTATTGTTTTAGCTGTGAGAAATATAATGAGAATCGATCTATTTTAAGTCAGGCAGATAGAAAATAGATAATTTGCTTCATAGCAACAATCTTTCTGTTATGCTGATAGAATAATAAGAATAGTAATAATAATAATGATAATAATAAAAATACAAAATAACACCAAAAGGACCAATTATATTAAAGCGAAAATTGATAAAATACAGCAGAATAGAAATTGTAGATTATGTGGTGATAGATACGAAACGATTAGAAACATAAAAAGCAAAAGTAGTAAAGTAGTGCAAAAAGAGAACAAGACTAGATACGACTGAGCGAGGAAGGTGATCCACTGGGAAGTGTGCAAGAAATTGAAATTTGACCATTCTACCGGAAACTGTCAAGTAAAATGAGACGTATAAAATTCTCTGGGATTTTGAGATATAAACGGATAACCTAATCCCGGCCAGAAGTCCAGACCAACTAATAATTGATGATAATAATAAATAACCAGTCGAAAAATAGATTTTGCCGTTTCGGCTGACCGCAGAGCAAAAATCAAAGAAAACAAAAGGAGAGACAAGCACTTAGACTTTACCAGACAACTAAAAATCTATGGAATATGGTTACGTGGTACCAGTTGTATTTGGTGTGCTCGGAACGATCTCCAAAGGTTTTGTAAGGGGGCTGGAAGAGTTGGATATCGGAAGATGAGCCGAGACCATCCACAATTCAGCATTGTTATGATCAACCAGAATACTGGAGACTTGAGAAGACACGAAGAGACTTGCTGTCATTTAAATTCTTATGAAATACTATCAGCTAACACTAGTGTAAAAATAACTTGTAAGAAAAGGAAACCTTAAGAAAAAAACTGAATCTCTTCTGATAGTAGCACAAGATTATGTAAAAGCAAGAATAGACAAGATGTAACAAAAGAGCAGATGTAGATTATATGGCGATAGAGGTGAAATGATTAATCACATGATAAGAGAATGCAGTAAAATAGTACAAAAAGAGTATAAGACTAGACAGGTCTTGGTGGGGAGAGTAATCCACTGGGAATCGTGCAAGAAGTTTAAATTTGATCATACAAACAAATAGTATATGCACAACTTAGAATTTTTCCTAGAAAAAGAGACGTGCAAAATTTTCTGGGATTCTGAGATACAAACAGATCATAAAATCTCGGCCAGACGACCAGACCGAGCGATAGTCAAAAAAAAAAAAAAAAGAAAGAAAAAAAGAAAAAAAAAGAGAACCTGCCATTCTGGCTGATCACAGAGTAAAACTGAAAGAAAGCGAAAAGAGAGATCATTATCTATATTTTGCAAAAACCGAAAAAACTTTAGAACATGAAAGTGACGGTGATACAATTTGTAATTGGTGCAGTCACCAAAGAATTGATACAAGGACTGGAGGACTTGGAAATAAGAGGACGAGTGGAGACCATCCAAACTGCAGCATAATTAAGATCGGCCAGGTTTCTGAGAAGAGTCATGGAGACTTGAGGAGACTTGCTGTCACTCAAACTCCAGCGAAAAACTATCAGCTAACGCAGGTGTGAAAAACTCTCAAAATAGTAAAATAATAATTGAAAAAAACAAAAAACAAAAACAGTAGATTAATAAGCATTTTTGTTGACAAATGGAACCATCTATTATGTGATAAGGAAATGAAGCATTTACTCTCAGATTGAGTACAAAAATAAAGATGACTTGATAGGAATGGCAACCCACTCAGTAATGTGAAAACGACTGAATTTTGCTAACGCATGATATATGTGCAAATCAGAGTCTTTCAATAGGAGCTAAAAACTTAACTGGTGCATCCAATTAAAAATATATCTCGATCTTGTAAGAGAACTGAGTAAATTGAGAAACATGAAAGTACCCATTAATATCGACACGATAAGAAGAGCCCGAAAGCCTTACTAAGAGTCTAAAAGAACTGGAAATCAGTGAAAGAATCCAGACAATTGGGTAACTAAAATCAGTAATTAGGTATTAAGCCAACCTCTTTGCCGCGGGCAAAATGCAACATAAGGTGAGTACAACCCAGTTTGATTTCAGAATTTTCTCTCTCCTATAACAGTTGAGCAGCCCGGTCTAAAGAGCCAAGTTTGTTCTTTATTTTGCTCATTGCTAGGATGGAATAATGTGATGGATTTATGCCTTTCCTAAGGTCATGAGCGCGAAGTAAAATGCAAGCAAAATCAGCTAGGATTTAAACTCGAGTCCATTTCCTGCGAGGATAACCGTTACGTCACTACTGACTCCCTAATATATATATATATATATATATATATATATATATATACTGTGAACTGAATTGCCGGAAGCATTTTATGTAGAGTAACTGTTAACGATCTTGTCTGGAGGGAAATCTCCGTTGTATAATGAATAACGATTTAGAACTCCAGTCGCGTTATTACGAAAATTTTTGTATAATCTAAACACCATAATTATCAGATAACAATATATATATAGAGAAAGAGAGAGAGAAAGGAAAGTTTGAATGAAATCTAAGGTTATGAGAAAGAAGAATGCAGTTTGGAAAGTCCGATCAACATGTTTCACAAATGATGACGCTAGACCATTGGCGAAACATGTCCATATTTTTTTCCAAACTGTTTTCTTCTTTCTCATATGACTAGTCCTCACTTGTCAATCATTATATATGAAACCATTATGAGATAACTATAAGAAACAATTTTGATATTCTTCAGAAGACATCTGAAAGACATACTCCAAAAGATGAACATGAAATTTATGTTACCGCCAACTTAGAAGTCCATATCGATTAAACCAAGTGCCAAATGTTTGCTTTCATTAGAGTCAATAACAGTTAGGGGAAAAAGAGATCATGAAAAAGTATTTTTAGTTAATAAAAACAACTTAACAAATGCTACTGTGCAGAAACTTAAGAAAGCTCAGAAAGAACTAAAACATACCAGAAAACAACTACAGTACATTCAAGCTTGAATAAATAATATCAGAAATTCTATAGAAATACAATTAGTAAATAAAGTTAAAGGAAGAAAATGCATCTTAAGGGCAAAACTTAAAGCTGCCAGCCAAGAAGAAAAACTTCAGAAGTTTGAAAGATCATTTCAAGAATAAGCTTGGAAACCCTCCTGAAATCACAGATAAACGTTCTGGAGAAGTCACTGATAGCCAACTAGACACCAAGCTGGGACAATTTACGGAGGAAGATCTTAACACAGTGCTGAAAAAAAAAATCAAGAATAGAAAATCTGTAAGGTTCAATGAAATACCACCTGAAGTATGGACGATCAGGAAATTTGATGATATACTTCTTTGATTATGCAACGCTGTGTATAAACAAAACACAACAGAGAAATCGATAAAAGGTGACCTCGAAATCACTAAGAACAACAGAGGCATAATTCTTACTGCTATTGGTGCTAAGGTTTATAATGACCTGCGTCTCAGATCGTATTCATCCAGAAATTAGACAAATTCTCAGGAAAACTTAGAAGGTTTTTAAGAAATTAATTCACAACTTCTCAGATCCTGGCTATTCGTCGAATTATTGGAGCAACACTCTTGTTTAAAGATTTCTCCTTGGCGTTTGAGGAAATATGGAACAAATATTTCTAGCATATGATCTCCATAAAGAACCTGTTAAAGCTATAATGATGCTCTAAAAAACATAAAAGCAGTGGTTTGCTTATCCGATGACGACATTGATTTGTTTAAGATTGTCACAGGAGTTTTGCAAGGAGTTATATTTGCATGATTTTTATTTATAATCTGCCTAGATTATGTAATATGAAGGTCAATTGATTAAACGAATGAAAATTGTCTCATACAAAAAAGCCATGATGCAGACTATAGAAACTATCATGGATCCTGACAATGTAAATGGTCCCTCGCTTCTCAAAATGCGCGTGCACAAGCTGAATGTCTACTGAATGGCCTGAAAAGGCAACCAAAGATATTGGTCTCTATGTGAATTCAGATGAAACAGAATTCATGTATTTTAAAAAAGACGGTGCATCTACACATGAAACTACAAACCTCTAAAATAAGTAGACTATTTCAGATACCTCAGTAACAATATATATCACTTATTGAAAACGATATCAACATACCCATAGGAAAGGTATGGACTGTTATCAACTCGTTATCGAAGATGTGGAAAGCTAATCTTCCTTATAAAATAAAATCAGAATTCTTTTAAACTGTAGCACTGTAAGTACTATTGTAAGACTGCAACACCACATCCTTAACGAAGCGCCGGGTGAAAAAGCTAGATTGGAACGATACAAGGATGTTACGTGCTGTTTTGAATCTATGCAGGAAACATCACCTCACCAAACAGCAGCAGTGCGGCCACTTATATCCTATTTTACAAACCATCCAGATAAGACAAAGAAAACATGCTGAACACAGCTGTAAAATGCAACAAATTTCTCCCGGATGCTCCCACAGATGGGAAAATCACAGTTGGTCAACCAGCAGACTTTTATTCCCCCACTCTATGCTGATGCCAGCAAGAGGAACTGCAAAGAGTAATGGCAGAGAGAGAGAGAGAGAGAGAGAGAGAGAGAGAGAGAGAAGAAATACTCTTAATTTTTTTATCCCCTCCCCCCTCTCTCTCTATCTATGACTTTCTCTCTTTCAGTTTTTGAAATTTTGGTTTTGTAAGTGGGCTCTGATACCTACTAATAACAGACGTAAGTAAGATGCAATTGTAGCGGTCACAAGACTTGCTAAATTGTAAGATTGCATTTAGCATTGTTAATCACGAATTATCAATTAATTCTACTCTTGCTTAATACGAGTCTGGTGGACTCGTTTCGTCGTATCTTATTTCTTTTGGGAATTGGCAGATCATTCGTCTTTCTCATCTCTGCGACCTTCTTGTTCAAAGTGTTCACCAATAGTCGAGGTAGTTTGACGCCAGAATTTGCGGTCTGCCGCTTATTCTTTCCACGTTTCCGGGTTGATATTTGCCCTTGTCATTGTCTGATTTGATCTTTGCAACAGCGCAGAAGATAGCAGATGCTTTTTGCTTTATTTTATTTTTTCATTTCTTCCGGTGTTGAGTTCGATCAAGATAATCTGGTAGGGGAGTCAAAAGACATTGATACAGGGCACTGTTCGTCTAGGGTGATGTTTAATGATAATGAATTTGATGCTGTTGGTTTGATCTTTCACACGGACAGTAAAGTTGATTACGAAGTTCTTTCATTTGACTTTTATGATTGTTGCAAGTTTCTACTCATGAGAGCGAGTGTTTAATTTTCTTGTTGCCTTGATTATTCACGGTCCATGTTTTATATTCATAATTTAGGCTTGAAACGAAGACAGCGAGATTGATTCATCGCTTTTGGTTTTTACCTCTGAGACAGAGGAAAATACAAGTGAAAATTATTAATATATAAAAGAAAATGCTTGTTTGCCATCCATGATTGAACTCCGACAAATTAAGAAATTAACAAAGATAATCCTTATAGTAGAATTCATACATTACCGAGTCAGGTGGTTGTAACTATTATTCTTTTTTTTATGAATTATGAATTATGAAAGAGGTGAAATCGTGCAATTATTTCAAAATACGTGCTATTTTTTTGTGATGATTATTAAGCTTGACAAAAATGTCTTTGTTTATGCGACGTCGTTTTTTGTTTTAATGGGGAAATTGCCAAAGAAAAATATTCCACGGTTGAGAATGATAGAACTGGGAAAAATGCCCGAAATAAAAACAATGTTATTTTTCCATTGAGCTTCAGAAGATAAATAAATAAAACGCTATTTTTAAGTGAAGCTATTATAAAAGGAATGAGAACAAAACAGCAGTATGACAAACGCATGCGTTTACATACGAATGCGCATGTACGCACGCAAATATAAAAGGGCCGTTGACGCAGAGGAGTGGGTCGCAAGTTAGTCAAGTAATTCAATTCTACAGCGGACAGGCCTTTTGGCTGGGTCTGTAGATTACGTCGACTGCATATCTGCAACGAGTGTCCTGGATATGGCACAAAACAATCAGATGGTAAGGCTCCAACCCAGGAGCTTTTAGGAATGTGGAGTACGCCATAACTGTCATTTCTCCCAGATCAACTCTAACCTAAGTGTTAATCTGATAGGGTCCTATCTATGGGTCAAATAAAACCGTTTGATCATTTAAACTTTGTACAAAAAATAACTAAAGGTAAATCGAATTGTTGTACATAGAACTCTGACCATTTAACTGTGTGTAAACAAATGACTGTGTTTACTTAATAAATCTATTATTGTGGAATACTTGAACCCGCTTATCGGTATGCAAAATAAAATTGTTGGTACTACATAGCAATACTTTGAACCATTTGAATGTGTGAAAATGATTGAACTGTGTTGAATAGATTAATTTTGGTTAAATAGAAATACCACCTATGTGTGTGCAAACAAAGCATTAATATCAAATTGGAATATTTGTGTTAAATCATAATAATTGAAACCATTTAAATTTGCATAAACAATTGAAATACTTGCCTACAAACAAATTAGTTCTAACTCATTTAAAAATAAAATTATCAATAAACTATTCATTCATAAACGATATATGTACAACCATTTAACTGTGTGTAAACAAATGACTGATGTTAAATTAAATAGTTAGCATCATATCGCAATACTTGAAATCATTTTACTGTGTTTAAACAAAGGATAAATAGATAGAATTACACTGAATTCAAACTCCTTACATGTGTGACAACGAAAGTTGCCATGATAGAGTGGCAAAAACAAGAACTGGTATCCAAGGTTGTTTTCAACCTCGGTCTGACAAAATTAGAAAAGAAGAAGCACACAGCAATGTTCTAATTCTGCTGTCAATGTCTTATGACATTTTATATTCATATTTTATATCAGTTAATGTACGGAAGGAGATGATTTAGCCTCCGTCGAATGAATAAAGAGTTCTATTCGAAATTCACAGAAGTTTACTGGATTGTGACAAAATTACGCCTGATAAAATCCAGAAGATCCTGCAGTCAAAATATTGTAAATATAACAACGAAACGTTTGAATTGGGTAAATAATATGAACGCATCTTGAAATTTCAGAGAGATACTATCCTTAGCAATTGGTCCTCTCAAGGGATGTTCCCTGAGGTTTTCTTTCATTTAGCAGTAAATAAACTAATAACATAAGATGCAAAACACTTTTTAATTTAATAACTGAACATTCTGGTTTCATAAAATATAACGTCAACATAGTTGATTAAATTAATTAAATGAAAGATTTTTTTCTAAGTCATGCAGAAGAAAGATTATGAAATAACCCAATATTAAGGTAAAAATTATGAAATTCATTGACAAAAATATATTTGAACCAGACAAAAGGCCAGCATTATCACCTTGGCTATTATAGATTCTTAATTCATCACTGAATATCACTCCTCCAATTGTCCATACGCCATGATTTTTTTCTCTTTACACTCATTTTCTTCTGTTTGTGTATTAGCATTGGTTTTCGTTTGGATTTTCTCAATCAAAATCCCATTTCATTCAGCCGATTTCATAAAGTTCTGTCACAAACACTGACTCCTGTTTCAAGCCATTTCTTTTTCCTTTCATCGAGCTTTTATGACAGCCTTAATTTCATTTGTTTATTCACTTCTAAAAAAACAAGATGAACATTATATAAAAGTGCTAATTACAGAAATTTTCCAGAGATAGTACACAATAAGTTACATCCTGAATGTTCTAGAATTATGGTTTGTACTAGCTTAAGTCTAGCATCCGTCTGTCTCACGACACCTCATAGATTTTTGCCAAGATGTTGACATGAGCCTGGACAAAGTTGTATGGAAGACCAGCAATTAGTCATGCAGCAGATACTGTTTCTTCATAACACTGGGGCACTTCAACTAGGCTCAGTTTCCCTGGTGAAGTTGACAAAAGTATGTTGAACGCAGCGTCAGACTGCCATAGAGTTTTGCCATCTCATCATAGCAAGCTACTCTGTCAAGGAGTAGGATTAATTTAAAGTTTTCCTTCTATACCGGTTGCCCTTACTAAAGCTAGAGACCCCAATCTATACAACCATTTACCAATAACTGGAAGCAGAAGAGTCAAATTCATGCTTTTTCCAAGGGTATTAACACGTAGTGCAATGCAAATACCGGAATCTAGATTTTGAACTCGTTTCATCTTGTCCATTTTCTACAAAAATAACCTTAACGCCAACCAGGCCTTAAGTAGATGTCGATAAATATCAACACAGAACGCCAGTTGTAGTGTTGGCTGAAAGCTATTCTCGCTAACAGCGGTGAAAAGAATTCGATCCCTAATAGATGTCTGAAAAATTTTCCGTTAAATTAATTTGAAATTAAACCTTAGAACCCTAACGAACTGCATTTACGTGGTGCCTTCAATAAGTTTCCAGACTTTTTTGTTTAGGCATTTAAAATTGTCGTAGACTCTTGAAAATTCAGTATCTTATTGCTATAAATCTCATGAGATGACTGACCAATTTTTACGATTTCCGGTTCAAATGAACAGCTACATCAGGAATTCGAATACAGCCTACTAAAGCCTGGTTGTCACAGCTGGTGAATTTCAAAAATGCAATCTGAACGTGAGGACACTTTAGAAGAACGATATGCAATAAAATTCTGTTTTAAAATTGGAAAAAATGCCACAGAAACGTATGAAATGCTTCCGACTGCTTTTGGAGCACCTTTCATGAATCAAGCATCAGTTTTTGAATGGCATAAGAGATTCAAGGAAGGCAGGGAGTCTGTGAGGGATGATGAGAGGTGTGGGAGGAGTAAGGAAGTCAATACACCAGAGTTGATTGGCCAAAGAGTTAGGGTTAGGGTTACTATGGTGAGGTTTTAAGGGAGTTCAGGAAGAGATTCCGTTGGAAGAGGCCAGTACTCTTCAAATCGGGTCAGTGGCATTTCCACCGGGACAATATACCAGTCCACAACTCCATCCTTTTCACAAACTATTTGACCAAGATGAGCATCAAGACAGTTCCTCATCCTCCGTATAGTCCAGACCTTGCTCTCTGTGACTTTTTCTTATTCCCTAAGCTCAGAGGCTGTTGTTATGAGACAATTGAGGAGATGAAAGAGGCTGTGACGAAGGTCATTGACACCCTCACTCAAGAAGACTTCCATGGGGCTTTCCAGAAGTTGTTGGAACGGTACAACAAGTGAATTGCAGCCGGAGGAGATTACTTCGAAGGGGACTAGAGTTTCAATAAAAGTGCCCATGCGAAAAAGTCTGGAAACTTATTCAATGATCCTCTTATGCCACAACCGAGAAGAACATACACACAGACGGTCTAAATTCTGGCTAGTGAATCTTTATTTCTAAATCACTATTTCCTATAAAATGTAATATATTTCATATGTAATTTTATCACTGTATTTATATCTTAAAATTATCAATAAAATGTAATCTTACTTAAAAGTCTGTAATGCAGCTAAATACCATATTACTTCAGTTTACGGGTGAAAGAAAGGATTCTAAGCGTGGAGGGATAAGGGTTTTTGGAGTTAATAAATATCTTTATAACGACTCCCACTTTAAAGCGATGATTGATATTTCGTTAATCATTGCTAGTATATGCACCCTAGTTTTTACTAGACACTACAGTGTTGTGGTCTGGTGCCGGACTAAAATCAGCTCAGCAACTAGGTTAGTGCTTTGGCTCACTTCTTAACGGTACAAGTTTCTCAATGAATTCGCAATTCAAAACGATTCTAAACTTTTAAGAGGATCAGTTTGATACTTAACCCATAGGTAACTGCTAATACTCTCTTATGTATACATTCCTCACTTGCACAATGAAAGGTAAACTACCTCATGGGTTAGTAATTTTACGAACATCAGAGAAATTTGTCCAAGTTATGGACATTTCTTCCTTGGAAAACACTTTCAAGACATACGGAGAGCAGTTGGTGAGTTTCGCATTTCTTATTTTTGTTGCATAAAGCATTACATTGTCAGATAAAAGGAACAGGTCTTCGTAAGCAGCTGAGAAAGTTTCTGTTGTGTTATTTCATTGCGAGTTTAATTTCAGTCCAATCAATAAAGCGTTCGGCAAAGGAAGTGCTGTCTGGATAAGTCAGCAGGTTTACGGCTTGGTTAATTTGAGACATTGGACAGGTGAGAACGGTCGTTACATTTGACCAAGACGAAGTTCTCTGGGTCGAGGAAGCCGATCTGTAGTTGACAATCAGAGAAATAGTTTCGCTGCTATTAGATCATGCCCTGAACCGTATGGTGGAAATCGGAAACGTTTTTAAACTCGAATTCACTGATGAATAACATCCGGAATCATTGGAGGTGTGAAAGCTTCTGCTTTTTTCTCTAACGTTAGGTGTTCTATCTATGGCACTAAACTGTGTCCGGTGGTGAGGCTCCAGTTCTGGAGTTCTGGTGAGTGTGTGTCTCTCGTTCGTTCAATTTACTCCCAGATTCACTCTAACCCTAACAGGTTGTCCCTGTTAAGACCACATCTATGGGTCAAATTACTATGTCTGAGATAATGTTTAAAAATGATTGAGCTATCGTAGCTGACTTTTTATCTTTCAGGTTAGCAACGCTGATTGAAAATCAGCTGATCAATGCGACCCTGAAAACGTTTTAAAATATCCAGTTTATGTTCCTCCAGTTCAAGAGTGTTTGGTTAAGTGTGTCACGAAAATAGAACATGGGTTTAAATTCTTGTCAATCAGCCAAAAACATTTAACAGATTTACACAGTCTCATGGATATCAATTTTTATCCCCAATGCAGGTTTGTGAGTGGTACACAATATTTTTGAATGGTTGAGAGACTCTGGAATATAAACCCTGGTTTGGTCGAACAGTCACTTCATAAACGAACAAAACTCACCACATGCACAAGATCTATGACAAAGAGAATGATTTGTGATAAATTAATCATTGAGCAGCAGACTTTCAATCAAGGTTTCAAAGTTTTCGACCGATATATATATATATATATATATATATATATATGTGTGTGTGCAGTCTATGAATGGTACTACTTAAAAACATAACATTCAGGACTAGCACACAAAAAAGAATCCTCCCAATAATTCATTGAATATCTTTTTAAAGTTTATATATATATATATATATATATATATATATTTCATTTTTGTAGGATTGATTCTCTACAGAAACACCAAAGTGAAAGTGCGTTCACCAGATGGAGACACGGAATACTTCGACATTGTTGCAGGAGTACTACAAGGAGACACACTAGCCCCGTACCTCTTTATCATCTGTCTAGACTATGTGCTTAGGACTTCGATCGACAAAATCAGAGAAAATGGCTTCGTGCTGACTAAGAGAAGAAGCAAAAGGTACCCCGCAAAAACAATCACGGTCGCCGACTACGCTGATGACTTGGCGTTACTAGCGAATACGCCTAATCAAGCAGAGACACTACTGCATAGTCTGGAACGAGCCGCAGCTGGCATTGGCCTCCATGTCAATGCAAACAAAACTGAATATATGTGTTACAACCAAACGGGCAACATTGCCATACTAGACGGAGCCTCTCTGAAACTAGTCGACAAATTCACCTACCTAGGAAGCAGCGTCTCATCAACCGAGAAAGACATCGACACACGACTGACGAAGGCATGGACAGCTATCGATAGGCTCTCGATCATATGGAAGTCGGACCTAACTGATAAAATGAAATGCAGTTTCTTCCAGGCAGCGGTTGTGTCGATACTGCTATATGGATGCACCACATGGACGCTTACGAAGCGGCTGGAGAGGAGGCTGGACGGAAATTACACAAGAATGTTGAGAGCAGTATTAAACAAGTCCTGGCGACAACACCCCACGAGACTCCAACTATACGGACACTTGCCCCCCATCACGAAAACTATAAAAGTTCGACGAACCAGACACGCGGGACACTGCTGGAGAAGCAAGGACGAGCTCATAAGCGATGTACTCCTGTGGACCCCCACACATGGATGTGCAAGAGTGGGACGACCAGCACGAACTTATATACAGCAGCTATGTGAGGACACGGGATGTAACCCTGAAGACCTGCCGGAGGCGATGAATGATAGGGAGAAATGGCGAGAGACGGTCAGGGATATCCGCGCTGGCGGCGCGACATGATGATGATATATATATATATATATGCTTATTTACATAACCCTCCACACGAACAGTGTGCGACGTAAGGTCATTTTTTCAGCAGAGTTTAACAGGTTTGATTTTAAAGTTTTCCTTCTCCTAGACCGGTTACCATAACGAAGTTGAAGAACCCAGTCTGCCATACTATTTACTCACAGCTGGAGAGAGAATTATTGGATTCATACCTTTCCTGAGGTAATTAGCGCTTTGTGAAATGTAAATAGTCTCGTACAGGATTTGGACTCGTGTCACTGTGTTCCTTTCCTTCGGCGGTAACAATAACATCACGAATGCTTCTCTCTCACTCTTTCTCTCTCTCTCTCTCTCTATATATATATATATACATATATATGTGTGTGTGTGTGTGTGTGTGTGTGTGTGTGTTGTATACTTAGGCAACAAATTATTATCTGAACAGGTTTGGTTGAATATCGCAGATTGTTTCTTTTTTAAAATCTTCAAGTGAAGATATTTAAGGCTTCTCACGAGTCTTTTTACTTTTGGATCATCTATAATTTATTGATAAAAAACCCCACTCCGAATTAATATAAAACTCACTGCAACAAACGATCTAACACGACCCCCGAAGATGACCAGCGAAATGGTCGAAAGTGCTTGGGCTAATATAGGGTTCTTTCTTTTCTAAGATGACCCAGAAGTAAGAAGACTAGTGAGAAGACTTAAACGTCTTCACGAGAGGATTTTGAAAAAGACACTATCCGCAGTATTCAACCAAACCTATTTAGATATATATGTATGTACATATATACGTTTAATATACACACACATATATATATATATATATATATATATATATATATATATATATATATATATATATATAAAGTCATCCACAAACATTTGAGCGAAAGAGATGAAAAAAAATCACAAAGACAGAGAGAGAGAGAGGTGGGGATAGAGTTATAGTTATGTTTACGAATTTGTTGTTATCATTTATAACAGTGCAAAATTTGGTTTCCTCTGTAGTAATGTTATAATAGTCAGTGGCATATATATATATATATATATATATATATATATATATATATATATATTTATAGATAGATAGATAGATAGATAGATAGATAGTGGGGGTAACGGAATATATGTGCTATAACCAAACGGGGGACATCTCCACTCTAGAAGGAACCCCTCTTAAACTAGTAGACCAATTCACGTACCTAGGAAGCAGCGTCGAATCAACCGAAAAGGACATCGAAACGAGGTTAACGAAAGCATGGACAGCTATCAATAGGCTATCGACTATATGAAAATCAGACCTAACCGATAAAATGAAACGCAGTTTCTTCCAGGCAGCGGTCACATCGATACTGCTATATGGATGCACTACATGGACGCTAACAAAACGGCTGGAGAAGAAACTAGATGGCAATTACACAAGAATGCTGCGTGCAATCCTGAACAAGTCCTGGCAGCAACACCCCACAAGACACCAACTGTACGGCCACCTGCCCCCTATCACGAAAACTATTCAAGTTAGGCGAACCAGACATGCAGGACATTGCTGGAGAAGCAGAGATGAACTCATAAGAGATGTACTCTTATGGATCCCCACACACGGCCGCGCAAAAGCAGGACGACCAGCACGAACGTACATTCAGCAGCTATGTGAGGATACAGGTTGTTGTCCTGAAGACCTGCCTAGGGCGATGAACGATAGGGAGGAGTGGCGAGAGAGGGTCAGGGATATCCGTGCTGCCAGCACGATATGATGATGATGATGATGATGTGGTATATTCTACAGCTTAACTAGCTTGTCCTGACTGGGCTACTAACAACTTGTGTTCCCCTAAGTACAAAGAAGTTGAAATAGTTTAGATTCAAATTGTTCAAAAGACAACTGCATCATTTATCTATCTCTCTCCTTATATATATATAATCATATATATATATATATATATATATATATGTGTGTGTGTGTGTGTGTGTGTGTGTGTGTGCAGGAGGTTTCTTTTTTTTTTAACAAGAAAAAATTTTAAAGATCAAAATTTTTAACTACTTTTTTAAAAAGAAATCATGCATTCTCTCTCTCTGTCTCTCTCACGCACACATGTAAATACATATATAATTATATATGCATATCTTAAACAAGAAAAGCTTAAAAAGCACCATTCTGTTTTTGAAATTAAATATGCATTTATATATATATATATATATATATATATGTGTGTGTGTGTGTGTGTGTGTGTGTGTGTGTGTGTGTGTGTGTATATATATATATACATATATAGCCATATGCACGCACGTATATACGTACAGATACACACACACACACACACATATATATATATATATATATATATATATATATATATATATATATATATATATATATATATACTGTAATTAAACTTCGATAACTTATACGCCCAAAGGAAGGTCTAAAAACCGAAATGTTTTAACGTTGGGAAATAATTCTATTAATAAAATCTTCCTCTGAAGACCTTTTATTTTTCACACACAAACACATTATATATATATATATATATATATATATATATATATATATAGCAGTACATATGACACACTGACCCTCAAAATTATCCTGTGTATGACAGAGTGAAGTTCAAGCTAGAGCCAAGTTGGCATTCATGATTCCCTCGTTACAGATTAGCGTAACTAAAGAATTAATTCATTCAAATGATATATTAAAGCAAGAAGTATTGGCTCACTGTAATAATCGAATACATCTGTAACATTCATATAATATAGCTTGTAAGGCACCTTTCTCCCAAACGAAAAAACCAAGAGGGGTCTTGTAGAAGGCCACAAATACAATGCTCTTACTGAGGATCAGACTCGCTCTCAATAGTAATTGATTTGCAAGACTAATTTGCAAACCATTACTATACCACGTGTTATCCGGAATTAAAACATTGAACTTGGCACATTATTACTCATCGAATCTTGTTTCTTCTATCTGCTGGTGGGTCTTATATGTTGAAAAAATACGATATATATGATTAAGAAATAGTTTAAAACATTTGGTTGATCAAAATATACTCAAATCCTTGCCAGCCGAGCAGGATATAACCTAAAAGAAATTCAAATCATCAGATGAAGTTTTATCTGATGATTGTATGCTAGCCGACACTTGAAATCTTTTGTAATGAGACTCTTACAATAAAATGTGTTTTTTTAATATTGTTAATATAACAACATCAAATTAAGCCCCCCACTTTAATCACTAAATTGTTATTCACGAACTCTCAAAATTTCATTGACTTTTATAGACTGGTTTTTCTTTCTTACACAACATCTTCAAAAAAAAAAAAAAAAGACGAAAAAATAATTATTTTCAGATTTGAAAATATTTTAAAGCAATTATGAATGACATTTCCTCTTCATAAATGATAACGTTAATCATGACGTTTGTATGAAATGTTAAATCTTGAAATTCTGATTGGAATTGAGAAATTAGTAAGATCATTTATCAACAATATTCACACACACACACACACACACACACACACACACACACACACACACACACACACACACACACACACACACACATATATATATATATATATATATATATATATATATATATATATATATATATATATATATATATAATATCGTATGTATGTAAATGAAACTATATTGGTACATGCGTATTTACTGGTAAAACAATTTTAAAAAGTAAAATTTTTGTTGTATACGGAAAAATTAGAAAGAAAGGATGAAGCTGAAAGACTGAAGGATTAATTCGTTCCCACAACACACTGACGCACTTGAAGATAGGTATCTGACAAAACCCATAATTAACAGCTTTTGGCACACAACCTGTCGACGAAAAGAGGTGATTAAGCAGTGAATGTGGATAACATCATCGTCCCGGGAGTTCAACATGTACTTCAATAAAAAAAAAAAAGAAGAAAGGAAAAAACAGAAAAGAAAACAGCAAATTTATGTTGGGGGTTGAATTGTGTACCTACCCTCGGGTGAATCCATTCGGTAACTACATTGGGTTGACTGGCGTGAAAGTCTGTCAGTGTTAACCTTATTTTTGTTTAGTCGTTTTCTGATGATGCTGGTCACAATATATCCAAATCTCCATCTCCGATTGAGCACAATGATAAGGACGACCAATCCAACAAGTAACAATAGGCCGACCACGGTGAAAGCCGTAGCAGTATGCTGACCCCCCTCCTGGGTCTGACCCTTAAAAGGGGGTACGCAGAATTTGTGATAGAGGCGCCAACAGCTGGTGTTTCGAAGCTGGTTGGCCAAAGTCTGGTTAAACCAGGAAGGAATGTCGGGGGGTTTCACCCGGCAATATGGGGGTGCACTGTTCAATTTTACCACTTCTGACGCAGCTTCACAGGTTGATTTGGTCGACATTGTTTTGTTTAGCCTGTCCCAGGTGTTCGTCTCGTCTATCTACGTTGATTATAACAATCTTTTTCCTTTTTTTTAAATAACTTTTAACTTGATTTTTCTTTTAGGATTATAAAGAAAAATGCTTTGAATTCCTTTTGCTTTTCTTTTAGCTTCCCTTTTCCAAATTTAATTATTCAGTGAATATATATATATATATATGTATATATGTATGTATATATGTATTTATCTTTGAATAACTTTAAAGTATCTGCAATGGGTATATAGATACGCATATTGATATATTTATATAAATGTGTGTAATTTTTCAGTATTCATTCACTTATTTAAAAATAATGGTGTTATTATTTTCTGAATTCAGGGTCTATTAAGGTTAAAGGTAGGGTCAAGGTTACGGTGCCTTTTTAATAAAAAAAATTGTGAGCCTTTAGAAAAGTTAAATATCGTATATTTTGAGTTTTAGAGAAAGTGAAAGACATTTTTTTGCGTGTGTACTGGGCACTTTATAATTGATGGATTTTCAACATTATAATAAACTGATAATAAAAATAATAATTTTAATGAGCAAGTTATCACAAGAAAAAAAGAATTCTTAAAAATACAAAAAATAGTTAGTAGAGGCATAAAAATTAAATTTGAATAAATTAGGATTTTTTCAACAGTAAAAATTTGTTCACCAACAAAATTAAAAAGTTACAAACAAATAATACCTTTACCCTCACTAATGATCGAGCACTTGTTGACTTTGAAATTTTGATGAGACAATTCTTCAAGTTGTACTCAATAAATACCCCCTGACAAACATCCCCACCCACTTGTTAGGCCAAACTGGTAACAATTTTCAAAGCGCTGATTTCAATTTTTGAAAATAAAAAAAATTCCGGTATATAAAATCCGTTTCTTTTGTATGAATTAGTTAATCCATTTGTTAAGGTCGAGTATTTATTAGACTTGGCTTTTTTTACTGATTGATCTTTTGTAGATTTCAACTTTTTGATAAGCATGTATATTTTCTATACATTTGCGATGATGGGTAAAATATGGGCTTCGTTTCCCAAGGGTAAAATCCAAGAAACGTCTGTTTATATATAATAAAACATTCCAAGTTATGCCAACGCCTTTCTCTTTATTTTTTTTTTTTTTAATAATCAGTTGAAATCATCAATTTAGAGTGACGACAGAAGCGCCTTTGGTTGTTTGTGATATTGTGTTTACGTACGTGAATCTGAAGTGGTGTGTGTGTAATTATTGTTGTGAATTGAATTTTTTTCTATTTTTTAATTGAGTGTACGCGCGCATTTTTAAGCTGTGTATTGTTTAACTATTTCAATGAACAAAATCAGATTTTAAAATACGATTTAAGTAGATAATTTGGATTAAAGTGACTTTGATTAAAAAAGATCAGTTTTTACCTCTTTTAGGGCTGAGTTTATTTTTAACTTCCCGTTTAATATATTTTTAAACAATTAACCAAAAATAATTGTTTCACTTAAAGTACGTAATAACTGATCTTCACAATAAATAAATTAACTAATTAATAAATGAATGAATAAATAAATTGATAAATAAATAAATAAATAAATGAATAAATAAAAGTTCAAGCCATGACACTAAGGGAAAATATATTTACAAAATACAAATATTTGTAATTTTAAAAAATTCCTGGGAATATACAATAGTTCTCTTTTTAATTAAAATAGTTTAAGTTAGATTGAAAATTATATATAAAAGTATTTTGCATTAATTCAACCTGTTGTATTTTCTTACTATTTTTTAAAAAGATCAGTATTTAAACTTTTATTTTCTTTTGTCGTATTAAAAGAAAAAAAAATGATCAGTTTTCTTCGCTGTGAATAGACAGATAGGTGAGCCGGTCTCTTTTTTGTTTACGTATGAAGTATGGACTCTGCCAAAGTTTTGTTTTACTCTGAAAAGACAGGGAGAAAAAAAAGTGTCTAATGGACTCGTCGCATTGTGAGCTGAGTTGATGATTCTAACATCGGACTCGGAGAGATGCGATGTTTTGTGTCAACTGTGGACCGTTCCCATATGTGTTAATGAGGTATCGTTTATGTACTGCTGGGATTTTATGCGTGTGTTGTCCGTTGACCTGATAAATTCCGTTTGCATCATTTCTGGACAGTCCACTCCGACAAACCAAGAGTCATCCTATATAATTATTGTCTAAATGTGTCAAGAATGCATTCAATTTTCTTGACTTTTTTTTTTTTTCAACCTTACTAAAATTCACAATTCATTTCATGTAATGATAATATTTACATAAACATTTTCGGACCATCAATTTTGTTATTTTATTGTTTCCAGACAACGATATGACATACTACTAAGCGACTCATTTACAGTATGAGAGAGAAAAAGCAAAGGAGATGGTGGTGAAAGGGAAAGAGAGATAGAAGGCTAGATTGTGAGGTATAGGGGGAGAAAGTCATAATTAAGAGCGAAGAGAATAGATAGTGATGAGAAAGAGAGAAAGAAAGGGAGGTGAGGAAGAGAAAATGGTAAGAGAGAGGAAAATAGAGGTTAAAAAAGAAAAAGATGCAGATAGATAGATAGATAGATAGATAGATAAAGAGAGAGAGAGAGAGAGAGAGAGAGAGAGAATGAAAGAAAGAAGTTACTGAGAGTGATAAAAAGAAAAAAAGGCTGGTGATAAAGGGAGAGAAAGAGATAATAATAAGAAAGAAACAGGAAAAGAGATAGTCGTGAGACAGAGATAAAGTGGGAGGGTAAAAGTGATAAAAAAACGGCAGAGAAAGAGTAAAGGGAGTGATAAAGAAAGAATGAGAGAAAGAGGAAGTGACAAGAAAGTGTGTGTGTGTGTGTGTATGTGTGTGTGTGTGTGAGAGAGAGAGAGAGAGAGAGAAGAGGAAAGAGAGAGGTGAGAAAGAGAGGGTGTTGAGAGAGGGGGAGGGAGGGCGAGATACCGAGAGTCACTGTCCTTTCTTTTAAGACTTACTATGTTCGACACTTTCACAAGGCTATGTGAAGTGTATGTATTAGAGCGAACCTTTGTTTCTTTACAGTCATATATTGCGTTTTTTTGTGATTATTTGTTTACTTTTTTCTTTGTTTATTTATTTTTTTCTGAGGTATATAGAGAACCCCAAGAATTACATAGACAGAAAGAGATGTAAGTCTGTCGTGAGGATTACATTGATGTCTGTATACGTTTAAATTCTACTAATTATCTGCAACGCTACATACAATTGCAACTTTTTCGGTGAAAGCACGTGTTTTTTGTTTTGTTTTGTTTAAATTTTTTCTATTTATTTATTTATTTATTTTTCGCTACGTTTTTGTGATCAAACAATGTTTGTCTTCATCGTTGTACGCTATTAAAAACTCGCTGTAACAGAAAAAAAAAAAAAAAAAAACTCTTTTGTATTACCGAATCATTGTATTGCTGCAAGCAAGTAGGCTGAACGCTGCTAGTCCACCCAACAGTAAATCTAATATCGTATCATTTGCCGTAAAATAATAAAAACAAGGTAATCCTCGGCTTAAAAGAAACGGCTCTCATGGAGGGTCTTCCAATTCATGTGTTCAGAAAATTAAGTATTAGTTGGTAAGAAATCTATCAATCTATCTATCAATCTATCTATCTATTTCAATCGGCTTGTTTAATTATTCCTCTTTTTAATGTACACTTTCCTAATCTGAAAACTGTCGGATAAATATTTATAAATATGAATGCATATTTATTTCTGTCAATTTACAATGTACATTTAAACGTTTTTATCCGAGCTTGTGCCTTAGTGCCTATAAACGTATGTAAAAACCTATATATATATATATATATATATATATATATATATATATATATATATATATATATATATATATATATATATATTCTTTTACTTAATATGTCCGAGTCTTAAGATCATAGCGTTTCTGAATGTGTGTGTGTGTGTGTGTGTGTGTGTGTGTGTGTGTGTGTGTGTGTGTGTGTGTGTGTGTGTTATTTCATCAGTGTGTACACTCGCACGTGTTTTTTTGAGATAAGCGCTTCAGGTCGTCACGTAAAGTTCTATATTTACTGGTAAAATCCAAAAATATATTCAGGTAATCCATAGAGAAGTCCTTGGTACGGAAAAAAAAGCTTAATTTTTTTTCTCCTGAACATTCGGCATTTACGATTTAGTCAGCCATTGATACTCATGTAAATGTATTTATGTATTGTACATACGATCCGCGTGCGTGTGTGCGTGTGTTTGCGTGTCTGTATAAACAAAGTAAGCCGAGAAAAGGAGAATTTTATTTTATCTTCTATGATTGCATTTCTCGTTATGTTTTTGAAAATTTGATTCTAATGAAAATCTTGTAACTTGGAATTCTCCTTTGAGATTTGATTCAAATTTATATAGATAAGACGCTCTAAGTCTTTACGTTCAGTTTGTCCCATTTAATAAACATAAAAACGAATACCTGAAGGCGGTTTCCGAAATATATATATATATATATATATATATATATATATATATATATATATATATATATATATAAAGTAAAAACAGAGAGAGTGAGAGAGGGAAGAGAGATCTAAGATTGTTATGCAAAAGAATAGTGAAAGATAAAGTATTTAAAAATTGGAAAGACAGCCCGCAAAATACGTTAAAGAAAGAAAGAAAAAAAAAGGAAAGAAAGAAAGAACTTAGCTTAAATAGATGGATAGATAAATAAAATATTAACAAATAGACTGGAAAAAATAGAGAAAGAATAGAGAAGGAAGGAGAATATTAAGAAAACCCCTTTTTAGTGAAAGAGGGAGATAGGAAGAGAGAGAATCAGAGAGTGAGAGAGAGAGAGAAAGAGAGGATAAAAACAACTTCTACAAATTCACAAGCTAGTCACAGACACAAACAAATCCACGCTGATGTTCATACGCTCATGCATGAACTTTCTCTCTCTCTCTCTAACGCGCGCACACACACACACACACACTCACACATACACATGCACACACACACACACACACTCGCACGTGCGCGCGCGCACACACACACACACACACACACATACACACACACAAACAGATTATGTTTTCATTATAATCTCCGTATTAAGTACACTAATAACTTGGCTGAGAAAAGATCGTAAAAAAGACACAATAAGAAGAGACTGGGCAAAGGCTCACGTGGTTATCTTGACACAAGAGGAACATGACGAGCTAAAAATCTGAGTGGTATATTGAGGTTTTTGCGAAAACAAACTCATATATATGTGTGGAGTATATAGCTTGAAAATGTGTCTTGAAGCGTATGTGTATCGGTGTCTGTATGCGTGTGTGCATGTGTATGTGTGTGTACACTGTGTACACAAGTTAGTACTTGAGCCGCGCGAGAATAACGTACTCCGAGGTTTAAACTGTGGTTCCGTCATCTAACGGTGGCTTCCCATATTTCTCCGTTGTTATGGTCTCCTCCCCTTCATCTCATACCTCCCACCGCCGATTTCTCGCATGTTCTTCTTCAGCATCCTGTTTAACGCCCCTTCCTCTGACCCTTCCTCATCGGAGGCGGCAACCCCCAAGTGCCACCGCTACTGTTGCTGCTGCTCCTCTTTTAGGATAATAGTGATGGTAATGACGCTGCTGAATGCGCTGATAATGAAGAGGAAAGGGAGAGGAGAAGAGGGAGGTGAAGAAAGCCATCTCCAGCTGTTTAGTTGGCGCAGCCAGTGTACAAAACACATGGCGTAGTAAGAACTGTGAAAGCATCATTCATGTCAGAAGTGTAGATCACACACACACACACACACACACACACACACACACACACACACACACACACACACACACACACACACACACACACACACAGAGAACAAATATACACATATATATATAGTGAGTGAGAGAGATAGAGAGAGAGAAGGAAGGAGAGAGTGAGAAAGGCATGAATGAATTTATATACAAAATTTTCCTGAGTTTGGTAAGAGGTCAAAAATATGGGGGATACAATAAGATACAGAAACAATGGTTAGCTAAACTAGCTCTCTAACCATTATACGTTTCATTATAGCCAAAATTCTAAATATAACTTAAATTAGACCAAGTCTGCAAATAATGAGTACCTAATGTGAATCGAACTCACAACTGATTAGTAATTGATCTGCGAAGCTAACTTGGTAACCATTAAAAAATGAGGGTTCAACAAACTAAACATAGCTTAAATTTGACACAAGGTCTCAAGTACCGGACATCTAGTGGGAATCCAACTTCCTAATTAGTAGTAATTGACTTGCACAGCTAACCTGCTAACACTTGCGCAAACGTGAGACACTCCAAATTTACTAAACTTAGCTTAGTTTGGCACGAAGCCAGAAGTAAAAGCGACCCAGTGAAACTCGAACTCACTAACAATAGTCGGCTAGTTCCGTTCGCTAACCATTAAGCCACACAAGGCGCACTAAAATCTACGTATAGTTGTAATTTACTTAGATGTGGCACCAGACCGTATGAATGAGACACCCAATGAGACTCGAACTCACTCGTGAAGTTTTGCTTGTCTAGCTTACCAACCATTACACCACTCGAGGCGCCCTTCTTACAAAGCTTTTGACTTAGATACAAAGCTCGAGAAGATTTGTTTGTCTAGCTTGCTAATCATTACACAACCTGAGGCGCCTAAAAATTCACGTATAGTTAAGATTAGATACAAGGCAACAACTACTGGACATCCAGTGAGAATCAAACTTATTTATAACAATCTGCTAATTTACGTAACTCGTCAACTTTATACCACGTGATGTGCTTCCATAAAGCTCTGAGATTGAAACTTGGATTGCTGCTCAGAGATTCTAATAACTGCTGCACCGGAGAACATTCCAATCGACTGAGGTAAATAAAGTGTGACTAACTGGAGGAAGATTGTGTTGCAACAATAATCTTAATAGATAAGACCTTACTCACACACACACACACACACACACATATATATACATGAAAAAGCTTCCTTTCCAATAGCTTCTACACTGAGGTGTTAGGGAGGGCGCTACTCCTTGCCTTGGATTGCTCCACTTTACCCTTTATCCATACATTATAATGTTGAGTGTTAAGCAAGGCGGGATCAAGTACCATATTTCGATTCTTTGATAAGAACCCCCGTCTCCCGGGCCATTGGTGAACACTGTAACCATTATGGCAATATATACATATATATATCAAAGTTAAGCAATCATGAACTAGCTCACCACGAAGATGGGCGACTCTCTTAGAAAGTTGCAAGAAGAAGAAGAAGAAATTGTTATGTATTTTCCGCTAATACCAGAGTGTGATGCTCGAACAAGGGTAAAAGCCAAGATTTGGAATGCTGATTTTCTACGCAGAGTGACTGTCCACTTTAAAAATCGCCGTAACACAATCTTCCGATTCACATCTTCCTCCATTCGGGATATATATATATATTTCTCTGTGTTTTCATACACAGAAGAGTACAATAATGCATTATTCATGACAAGGGCAATACAGACCCCGTTGGGAAACACTGTAGGAGACTCATTATTTGTGGATGGCTCAGCTTCAGTTTTCTTGTTTGAAAGATGATGGTTTCCGCTTTTTTTAAAATCTTGACTCAATCAGTTCAGCAGTTCTAAGAGAGGAGTTCATTATCCTTTTAAGTATCATACAAAAAATAAATAATAAACCAAAGAGGGTTGGTAGTGGAAATACATTTTTACATTACTTGAAAAGAATTAAGAAATGAATAAGCTATTAATAAGTTAATAAAATTTCGTAGGGTCCATATATTGCTTTTTCACTCTAATCGACCGAATATATATCTGTAATCATAAGTTGGATTTCAACAAAACATTCAAGAATTATAAAAGTCACAGCCTCTTTCATCTCCTCAATTGTCTCATAACGACAGCCTCTGAGCTTAGGGAATAAGAAAAAGTCACAGGGAGCAAGGTTTGGACTACAGGGAGGCTGAGGAACTGTCTTGCTGCTCATCTTGGTCAAATAGTCGGTGACAAGCATGGAGTTGTGGACTGATGTATTGTCCTGGTAGAAATGCCACAGACCCAATTTGAAGAATGCTGGCCTCTTCCGACGGAATCTCAGCCGGAACCCCCTTAAAACCCCAACAGAGGAACCCTAACCCTAACCCTAACTCTCTGGCCAATCAACTCTGGTCTATTGACTTCCTTACTCCTCCCACACCTCTCATCATCCCTCACAGACTCCCTGCCTTCCTTGAATCTCTTATGCCATTCAAAAACTGATGCTCGATTCATGCAAGATGCTCCAAAAGCAGTCGGAAGCATTTCATACGTTTCTGTGGCATTTTTTCCGATTTAAAAAAAGAATTTTATTGCATATCGTTCTTCTAAAGTGTCCTCACGTCCAGATTGAATTTTTGAAATTCACCAGCTGTGACAATCAGGCTTTAGTAGGGTGTATTCCAATTGCTGCTGTAGCTGTTCATTTGAAGTTGAAATCATAAACTTTGGTCTGTCATCTCATAAGATGTATAGCAATAAGATACTGAATTTTCATGAGTCAACGACAATTTTAAATGTCTGAACAAAATGTCTGGAAACTTACTGAAGGCACCACGTACATTTGCTTTTCTGTTTTATTTATCGGAACTGGTATAAAGTATTTTGCTTTACAAAAAACCTCGATTAAAGAACACTTAATCTCTGCATTTGCTTTTATGTTTTTATTTCTTTAAATTTTGTACATTACTATTACATGTCTCCTTTCAGGTTTTTCTGTTTAAAAAGAATGGAAATATTTTCATCAAAAGATTTGTTTACCTGCAGAAAGAACTAAAAATCTGAGCTAATTCTACGGCATTTTGAATAAAGAAAATTAAATAGTTTGCTGACCAAATGCAGAGACATGTTGCTGACTCTCTTTTTGACCATTACACGTGATAGATGACTCTGTCTCAACTCAGATCCATCTAGATCCTCTCCGTCGCGGTCAAGTATCGAGCCGCTAAGAAGGAATTCATCTCAACTCAAACCCTCACTTAAGAAAAACTTAATACGACTTTTCCGTGAATGAAAATTAATTAACTTAAATATTTATTAGAAATATTCATTGATTTATATATTTTTTGAAGGGATCTTACATCTTCGAACGAATGAGAAGCTGTTTTCCGTACGCAAAGTTCAATGTAATTAAGGTAGTAATAAATAAACAATAAACACAAAAATGTCTTTTAGATACAAATAATTATTTCAAACTTTAATAAAGGCAACTCAACCCACTTTTAATGAAATAATGAGCTTCTTACAACCAGTATGTATAATAGGTAAGTAGCATAATTTTACAATTAGTTATTGTCAATTTAGTTATTGTCAATTTTGTGCCTAATTCAAAAATAAATCTTTATGAATGAGAAATTAATTAAAAAGGTATATATGAGATTCATTACAGTTGCAGTTACAGATATCCGCTCGGAGTTCTAGGAACATATCCTCTTCCTCCGATAAGGGTGGAACGAGGGTCTTCTGCAATTTTACATTACTTGATATGAAAAAATATAAAGGAATGGATTTGTTACAGATAAAAAAATAATATTTTGGGACTTGTCGTCTTTGAGATCCTGTATTGTCTATTTATTTTTATTTTCTATCAATCCGTCTTACTTTTTCTTTCTTTCACCACTCTCTTTCTCTATCATTCTTTGTGTCTGTTTGTCTGTCTGTTTATGTATATATATAATAAAATTGCAACACTTCTCACACCTAAATAAGATTGCATAAATGTATAAAGAATGTACTTATTTATAAACTGCTACATATTCATATTTTTGGTTACAGGATTTCAATGTCATAGAGTTTGGTAATAACGCTCGTTTTTAGAGGAGGAGGTTTTCTTAACCCTATGCTGGGGACACAGTCAATGTATTTTAGACACTATCGACAGGGCATCATACTTTTGGAGGGAGATAATGACAGAAAATGGAGTATCACCGCGCCAGAGATTCTCGGAACTACTGAATCAAACTCATGGCCTGCTCTTTCGTTAACCATTACACCATATGAAGTAATTCAATCCTATTTTTGGCTACACTCCACGAAGCAATGTAAAACAACTACACCTTATTTATATATGTTTATGCAACTTTTGTTTTGTTAGAGGTTTAATGCTATAGAGTTTGGTAACAAATAGCACCTAATGATATCCGTTTTTAGCGTATAATTTTTGACTAGAAATGATATAATCCTTCTATATTTTGTTCAGTTGGAAAATAATATTTTATTTTAAAAAAGTGTAAGGGTAATATATATCAATGGGTGATATTGTATGAATGTTTTTGTTTGCTGGTTTGTTTTTACGTGTTTGGTTTAATTGGTTTATTTGAATTACATTATATCAATCCTTGTTAGGTGATTTCATTCCGAAGTCATTTAAACAATTATCATCTTTAATATTATACAGAAAGAAGATATATCTTTAAGATTATTTTAAACTGGTAAACAAGTCATATTTATTGGCAATAGAAATATTTTAAGAGTTAATCAAGTTCAAACCCATTTTAAACATTATCTCGGATCTGTATATTTAACTATTAAATGGGACCTTTTACAGGTCAGAAAGGAGCTGGGAGCAATGACAACGAATTTTGACTCCAGAACTCATCACCAGCTATCATTTCCAGGACACACTTTTTGAAGGACTCTCTCTTACTTAACAAGGGATGCAATCGGCGTATTCTAGGTGCCTCCGACGGAGCAGAACGATAAATATGTTTTTTGCTTATGTAAAACCGTCAGTGTATGTATATTTCTCTTTATATCTTTCTTTTTTCTATCACTATTGTCTGTCTCTTTTTCTTTCCCTTATTTACGTTCTCTCTCCTCCTTCTCTATCGTTTTCTCAATATATATATACATATATATATATATATATATATATATATATATATAATAAAATCACGACACAATAAAAAATAAATAATATCAATTTTGATCTTGTAGTTTTCCACTAGATATAATAAGATCCTGGTATTTTTGGTTCAGAAGAAAACATTTTATCAAAACAATCGTTATGGTGTACTTATTTATGGGCCATACTGTTAAAATATTCTTGGTTATTTGTCCATTGGACTTTATGTACACATCTATCAATGGATGTGTGTGCATTATGCTGTCTCTATGTGTATGTGTGTGCATGTACGTTAGTAAAATGAAGCAAGAGTAAATTTATGCACATGCTAATTAGAAAATTAACACTGTATAAGAAAAATGACATTTCATTCGCAAAACTTAAAAAAAACCTGCTTTATCTAATTTAGTTTAGCAGAAGGCCAGAAATATGGGACACCCAGTGAAAATCAAATTCTCAAACAATGCTTAGCTTGTTTAACCCATAAATAATTACACCATCCACAGAAATTGAAGATTGTATTTGGCACCTAGTGAGAATCGAAATCATTTCTCAGTTCTTATTGATATGCGAGACTAGTCTGTTAACCCGTACACCCTGAGGACTTACATCGTTTGAATAATCTAAGCTACGATTAAATTGACCACAAGGCCAAAACCTTTCCGACACCAGCAGAATGTGTCAGTTTTTAAGTGGAATGTAGCTGGTTTGAATTTAGAGTTTTTCTTCTCGTAGACCGACAACCGTAAGAAGGATAAGGGGCCCAGTGAGCCCTATTATTTACCAGTAGCTTGGGACGAGAAAAGATGGAGCCATGCTTTTCCCAAAGGCATAGCTCGAATTGAAACACAAAAAGCTTTGTCCAGGTTTTAAAATCGTATTATCGATTTTATTTGGTACGATGATAACAGTTTCACTATGCAAACCTCTTTAAGGTTGAAAGTATGGAGTACCTACAGGAGATCAAAGCCACAAGTCAGTAGTCGTCATTTACTAAGCTTAGCTTAATTTTGCTCAAGACTAGAAGATAGGAAAACCCCAATAAAAGTCGAACTAAAGTCTTCGAGTCGAGATTGCCAACTGTTATACCATGAAAGGTGTCTCTTTAAAAAATAACTATATAAAGTCACTACTGAATTCCCGTCTTGAAATTTATATATAAAGTAAAGTTGGCGACCATAGTATGACTCGACCTGGGATTGAACCCCAGTCTCCCGGACCATTGGCGAATTGACCCTAAATGTACAAAAATCATAAAAAAGAAAACTATATTTGCTTATCTGCAGCGATGAAAACTTCCACGCTCGTCATTTTCAATGTGCGTTTTTATGGTATGGTAATGGGAACAGAGTGTGCACATGGATGCTTCTTGAGATGATTGCCAACAGCATTTCTATATTGATATTTTCCCTTTATTTTTGCGCGCGTGAATGCGTGTGTGTGTGTGTGTGCGCGCGCACGCGAGAGATTTTGCAGCTGTTGCTGAGCAGAAATTATACTCACAGAGGAAAGGTCACATATTCATTATTTTCTGCTGAAAAAGAAATTGATCAGGATATAAAGTTGAGGACAGAAAGTTCCATCATCGGTCAAATTCATCACGTTTAATGAATAATATCCGATTTTCATTCAATAAAAACAGAACAAAAAACCGTCCATTTTCTAAGGAAAGAAATATTTTAGAGCACAGAGATGCACATACACACATTTATACACGAAAAAATACCCAAGCGTCCGGTAAATTTGAAGGTCTGTGCCTAATAAATATTATTCAAACCTTTAGCCGTATCGTTCTTAGTAGAACCTTTTGAACACATAGTCTAAAAAGTAAACTTCTTTGAAGTAAACGAAAGTAGTTAGGGATTAGGATAAGTAATGTTTTCATGGTCAAATTTCCTGAATATCCAGATGACATGTCATATATATATATATATATATATATATATATGTTTCCGTGTGCGGGTGTATGTGTGGGTTAAAGATAGACATACATACATACACAAACGCACTCACACACACACACACACACACACACACACACACACACACACACATATATATATATATATATATATTGCACAACTCAAAAATGAATTATAAAGAATTTTTCAAGGTCTCAAAGCAACAATTATTTTACCTGACGAGTGGAAACTTCAGGCAAGTAATCGGGGTCATTAGAGGAATGTAGTTTATCTAAGTAAAATTGATTTTGAATAATATCAGATTGAAAATGTAAAACTTGAAAGAAATGTTCGGAGAAGTCTTGAAGTTGAGCTTTATCCTCTATAAGATAACCACGAGGACAAAGTTGAAATGCTTGTAAAAGGATCTGCCAAAGTAAAGCTGGAATAAAAAGCCATTCACATGCTCATGAAAGAACAAAGGTGGATTATAAATTAACGATCACTGCAACAACACCTATCGAAGCTGTAGAAAAGAATGCTCATCAGTGGAAGGGGTTAAAAGATTAAAATACACATAAATTGTCTCACAATAGTTTCCTATTAGACTGAATATCTCGTGTACCAATTTAAAAGACTTGCTGGCTTAGAAAGCGACAGCCTTTTAATTTTTTTTTCCAAAATAAAATCATAGGATGACGTTACTCAAATCCAATATAGCAGTCAACATCCATAAATAAATACAACCCAAACGATATTTTTATATAAAATCGATTTGTCTAAAGTAAATATAACTGGATTTTATCATTTCCGGTGGATCATTTTAAAATCAACGTGGATATTATTAGACATTCTTTATAACCAAACTCTACAGCATTGAAAATCAGTAGCCAAAATTAAAACTGCAAAAACATATATAAGGGGTGCATTTATTTTTAGGTTACTATATAATGCTATTTTTGGTTAGAGAATTTCGATGTTATAGACTATGGTAATAACACTTTTTAGACAATAACGAAGTACATCTCTTACTATTATTGTGAATCGTTTTAGGGAATCCAGAGCATTTATTTATTTGCCGATATTGGTTACAATTTCAAAGTAGTTTATATTGAGATTTTGTCAAAGACTGTATTGAATTTTCTGTCGAATTTGATATTATCATCTGATCATATAATTCAAACAAAGATCATTGAATTGTGGAAAAATTATATGTTTGGCAATATGTTGCTTAAAATCGATTAAGATATTTTTCAAGTGCTAAATGCCGTTATGGGCAGAGTCAATTTACAATGTAAAAAATAAAAGAGACTTCAAAACAAATGACCATTAAGTTTTACGTGTGGTGATTTGATGATAATGTGGGCGCGCCAGACGTGAAACTTAGTCATGAGCAGTCAATAACACTGTGGATCTTTCTTTGAGCTGTTACATCTCGCCGGCAATTCATCATGGCGGACATGCCAGACTAAGCTTCGTTGATTATATATATATATATTGTTATCGATATATCATATACGAGTTAAATTCAATAAATAAGATGACTTTTGAAATATCACACTTCAACGTGGAAAAAATTGCTTTACGTTACCGTATAATCTCATTCGTAAAAATACATTTTCCCATTACAACCAATTGTATTCCATCAGCATAGAACTCTTTGAACTGAGTTTTTAACCATTTTCTCATGGTGCTCTTTACTTCATCATCAATTAAAAACTTTGATCCAAACAGGAATTTTGGGGGTGGGGTGGGGGGTAAATAAATGGATATCAGAGGGGATGACAGATAATTTCCTCTGTTCTTGCTGCAGTGTAAGGCTTTCTATTGTTCTGATGAAATCTAAGAGAAAAGGAAATGACATAATACACAATTTTGTGTGCTGTGCCGACAGAAATTTCCAGTCAGCCAAAATAAAGCGTTAACTGAATCCACCATTTCAGAAGTGTTCGCCCTATGCTTCTCCATACTCATCAAATATTCTTCAGTAAATTTCACGTGGTTTGCACTTCTCAGCCTCCATAAATTTGACGACAAACTTCTGTTGAAGACTGAAGCACTCTGTTTAATTTGCATCCATTTTGAATAGTCTTAAAACAAATATTTCTGCGAGATTAAAATAATCTTTACAAAAAAAAAACAATTCCAAACAAAGCTGAGTTTACATTTACGGAAAAATATTCTGAAAATAATATCATTCTGCTTTTTAAAAAATCCCATATTTATGGAATTATACTCGTGTGTATATACGTATGTGTGTGCGACTGTGTGTATATATACACACAAAACCATGTGTGTGCGTTTATTTGTATCTGAGCATATATATATATATATATATATATATATATATATATATATATATATATATATATATGAATCTAAATATGTCTATATGCATGCATGATTACTTTTACTTAGTTGTAAATTTTGGTAAAATTAATTTCGAAATTGGGTTTCATCTTGTTGATAACTGAAAAAAATGTGAATAAGAAGATATTTAAGACTTTTGCGGTTTTTTCTTTTTTTTTTAATTGCTTTCTTATAAAGATTAAGTACAAAAGATTATGTACAAAAGTATTGCTTACATATATGAAAATAAAACAATATATATCAAGGGAACGTAACTCAGCACGGATGAATATATCTCTTTATCGTTTTTTTTTTGTTTTGTTTTTAGTTCTATCTTATTTACTTATTTGTTTATTTTTGTCTCCAGCGGGGGGACTCTAGCCAAAAAGTACCTATAACTAGACTCAAAACCAATTTTACTTTAAATGCCGGGCAAATCTATGAAAGAAAAGTTTATGCTAAAGCGCCTGTTTGCTCCATAAATCGGTTAAAATCTAACTGACATGGAGATTTGTCATAATTAATTCACAAAGAACGCCGTGCGTAGCTATTGCTCGTAAGCTTATTTCATTCTTTAATAAGTTTTTCACTTTTGTGACCTTGCATCAGATTAAGCCAAAGTAGGTAAATACCTACGTATGTGAACATTTCAATATGGTGGTATATATTTTGTATATATATATATATTGAGAGAGAGAGAGAGAGTGAGAGAGAGAGAGAGAGAAAGAAGATATAACAGATGTGAGTAACTAATCGATTATAATGTCCGCATTACACATTGTACGTGTGAGTGAAAGCGGGATGTGTGTGCTTGTGTGTCTGAGTGTTTATGTATAGAGGTGGGTGTAGCATAACGGTTATCGTCGTGTCGGAAATAGACTCAACTACCCAAGATGAAATCTTGAATGAGACTGCGTTTTACTTTGTTCTAAAGCCCTTAAGAAATGTATAAATCTGCCTCTTCTCTCCTACCTGAACTATCAGTAAAATAGTAGGTCAGACTGACTCTCTGGACTTACTTAAACAACCAGTCTAAAAGGAATGACGATGAATTCCAAATCGGAGAAGTATTGTTCAAGAGTTCGGCACCACTTCTCAGAGATGTCGGGGCTGATCTAATATAACATTTTTATTAAGAAATCACCAGTGAAGTTAATTTTCTGAACTTCGTTAATAGTAGAGTTCGTATCGATTAACGATTATTATTATTATTATTATTATTATTATTATTATTATTATTATTATGTTGGTACATACGTACTAAAGGCTATATTTTCCGCTTATCAATTTGGCATCAAGCGAAATTAATTTCGACGTGTGACAAGTAAGGTTTTTACTCTGCTCTTCTGCAGATGAAGCAAAACCTGTTTATTCTACTGCACATGCGCAGCATGCATACGGGGAAAGTCATTCAGATTCAGCTTTGTTTGCTGCATGTGTGTGAGAATCTAATTAAAGGTAAAACTGCGAGTGAAAGAATGAGAGTGAGAAAAAAAAAGAGTATAAGAAATAAGAGAAAGGTGAAGAGAGAAATAGCGCGAAAAAGTATAGAAGCGGAGATGCCGAGAGAAGATAAATTTAGTGAAACAAACGAAAGGGAAAGACTGTTCTCATAATGTTTTCATCTTTGGTAAAAGGATTTTCCCGGTGTAAACAGATATCCAGCTATAGATACAGATTCCCACATTCGCGCACATGCACACACACATATACAGAGAGGGAGGGAAGGGGGGGAGAGAATGTTCTTTTTAAGTGTTTTAATTCTAAGTTGAGTTGAATGTTCAAATTTAAAAAATACTTTAATAATAATAATAATAATAATAATGAAAAAGAACTGGAAATCCTAATACACACATTTAGAATATACAGACAAGACATAGGGATGGAATTTGGCATTGAAAAATATGCTCTGCTCCTCATGAAAAGGGGCAAACATCATCTAACTGACCGAATAGAACTACCAAATTAAGATAAGATTAGAACGCTCGCAGAAAACGAGACCTACAAATACTTAGGATTCTTGGAGGCTGACACCAAACAAGTCGAAATGAAAAACAAAATTCAAAAAGTATCTCAGGAGAACTAGAAAACTACCCGAGACAAAACTCAATAGCAGAAACCTTATCAAGGGTAAAAATACTTGGGCTGTACTCCTCGTTAGATACTCGGGACCTTTTCTCGAGTGAATCGGAGAAGAACTTAGACAAATGGACCAAAGAACTAGAAAACTAATGACCATGCACAAGGCGTTACATCCCAGAGACGACGTGGACAGAATATATGTACCAAGAAAAGAGGGAGGAAGAGGACTTGCCAGCATCGAAGACAGCGTTGACGCATCCATACAACGACTCAAAGATTACATAGAAAAACACGAAGGAGGACTGATTACGGCCATCAGAAACAATACTGACAACACGATAGATAACAGAATGATAAAAACTTGGAAACAAAAATGGGAAGAAAAACAACTCCATGGGCGTTTTAAACGACTAATAAACAACATCGCGCACGACAAAACTTGGACATGCCTAAGAAAAGGAAACTTTAAGAGAGAAACAGAATCTCTCCAAATGGGAGCACAAAACAGCGAGGATAGATAAGACGCAACAAAATAGCAAGTGCAGACTATCACATAAGAAGCGAATGCAGCAAATTGACACAGAAGGAGTACAAGGTTAGACATGACTGGGTGGGCAAGGTGATCCACTGGGAAATGTGCAAGAAATTTAAATTTGACCATGCCAACAAATGGTATATGCATAACCCAACGCCTGTCCAAGAAAATGACACTCACAAACTCCAGTGGGACTTTGATATACAAACGGATCACCTAATCTCGGCTCGAAGACCAGATCTGATAATAATCAACAAAAAAAATAAATCTGTCAAATTGTCGACTTATGTGTCCCGGTTCACCACAATAAAAATAAAAGAATGTGAAAAGAGAGATAAGTACCTTGACCTTGCTAGAGAATTGAAAAAAACTATTGAACATGAAGGTGACAATTATACCAATTATGATTGTTGCCTTTGGCACGGTAACTAAAGGATTATTAAAGGGCCTGGAAGATTTAGAATTTGGCGACCGAGTAGAGACCATCCAAACAACAGCATTTTTGAAAACGGCCAGAATACTGAGCAGAGTCCTGGAGACTTGAGGAGACATACTGTCACTCAAACTCCAGTGAAAGACCATCAGCTTACACTGATGTGAAAAACTCTAACGAGTAATAAATAATAATAATAATAATAATAATAATAATAATAATAATAATAATAAACAACTCCAGTGAAAGACCATCAAATAACACTGATGTGAAAAACTCTCGGGGAGTAAATAATAATAAATAAATACATAAATATTATTTTTATAATTATTCTTTGCGATATTGAGATATATACGGATGAGGGGATTCATATATATCTCAGAATCTCAGAGAATTATTATATTATAATTCCAATTAGAAGGCCAGACCTAGTATTAACAAGAAGAAAAGAACTTGTTATCGAATGGATTTTGGTTGGTTGGTAGTTTGGGTTTTATGCCATATTAACCTTTGTAGGTTATTTAATGCCAAATCCATTTTTACACAAATGATCAGTTCTATTTCAAACAATTCAGTTTAGCATGGGTACACAGTTTAATTGTCAAAAAATTTCTATTACAAGCTATTCAGTTTATTCAAATAGTTCTATTTCAGCTAATTCAGTTTAGTATAAGTATAGATTTTGTTTACTCACAGTTGAATGTCAAAACAGTTCTATATTAAACAATTCAGTTTAGCGTAAGTACAGTTTCAATGTCAAAACAGTTCTATTTCAAACAATTCAGTTTAGCATAAGTACGCAGTTTAAATGAAAGTAGATAGATTAATTGTCAAAACCATTTCTATTCCAAGCTATTCCGTTTAGTCAAACAGTTCTAAGTCATACAATTCAATTTAGCATAAGTATGCAGTTAGTTCTATTTATCAGGTGCTACCATTCTGGGCCAGAGTGGACCTGGGAACAATGGAAATGAAGGAGTGCTCCACATGGCCCAAAGCCTCAGCATCACAGGAACCTCACCATCAGATTTTTTAGTGTCATATCCAGGACACTTGTTGAGGAGGGGGTCCTACTCCTCTGCAGAGGTGCAATCGGTATATTCTACAGCCCAAGTCGACTGGGTAATATACAGAGTTAATGTCAAAACAGTTTTATTTCAGATAATTCAGTTTCGCATAAGTACACAGTTTAGATATCAAAACAGTTCTGTTTCAAGCAATTCAATTTAGCATAAGTACGCAGTTTGCATGCCAAAACTGTTCTATTTTAAATAATTCAGTTTAGTATAAATACACAGTTTAAATTTAAAAAAAAACAGTAAACTAAAAAAACGCGGTTTAAGTCTATTTAACCCATAGATGGGATCCTTATTAGGTGCTACCACTCCGGGCCAGAGTGGACCCGGGAGTAATGGCAATGAAGGGGTACTCCACACTCCCCAAACCTCCAGCATTACTGGAACCTCACCCTCAGATATGACACCTAGTGTCATATCTAGGACACTCGTTGGGGGATCTTACCTCTCTGTAAAGAAACGGTCGGTGTATTCTACAGCCCCAGCTGACTGGGCAATCGAATGGATTTGGTCATGCCAGCGGACCACAGATTGAAAAATAATAGAAAGCAAGAAGATAGACGTATACTTGGATCTTGTCACAGAATTAAAAAATTTGTGGAACATGAGAGAGATGGCGGTGGCAATTGTTGTTGCTGCGTTTGGAACGATCCCCATTTACTAGAAAAAAAGACTCCAGGAGTTGAAAATCAGCGGAAGAATCGAGACCATCTGGACCACTGCAACCGGCTGGTAAGTTCGGCTAGAATACTCTAGAAAGATCTGGAGACTTAAAGAGACTTAAGGAGACTTGCTGTCACTCGGACAGCAGTAAAAGACCATCAGCAAATGGTGGTGGAAAAAACTTACCAGTAATGAAATAATGATAATGATGATAATTATAGAACACACGAGCGTCTGTGAGACCAGTTATAGTAAGCACGCTTAAAACAATACTGAAGAACGAGAAAAAGATGGTGGGAGCAGAAATCGGAGGAGGAGTCACGACCGCCCCGACAACACACAACGATTGAAGTCAGCTAGAATACTGAGAACATTCCCGGAAAAATGATGGGACTTGCTGTCATTCGGATCACAGTGAAAACTGACCGTGACAACTCGTGTGAAAAACTCACCAAGAGTAAAATAATTAATCATAATCAATGTTTTTATTTGATAGTCCCGGACATTTTCATGTACAATACGAAACTTTTTTTTTTTGACTAATTGTATTGAACATCAGACAGATATAATAGACTGATAAATGTTACAAAATAAAAGTCAATAAAAATCTTGATTAAAATAAAGGATGAATATAATTGATCACACACACACACACACACACACACACACACACACACACACACACACACATATATATATCTATACACATATATATAGAACACTCACACACACAAACATAAATATAAACTTATGTATATCTTATATCGATAGTAAATAAGTTACATTATATATATATAAATCCATAAAAGCATAAATCCATTCCTTCATTGTATTTGCAATTGGTAAGGGTACAGTGGCTTCAGTAGCCTTGGTAGGGTAATATATAAGTAAGAAGGTGAAAGCTGAAGACAAACACCATACAAACACGTTATGAGATAGCGAGAGGGGGAGAGCTCATTACACTCCATGTCATACCAATCGTAGCGAATGTCAGAGAACTAACGTGTACATCGAAAAGGCTGATAAGAGTGAATGAGTTAGTGACGTATATGCACTTTTTCACGCAGATGTGTGCGCCTGAGCACGCGTGTGTATGTGTTTGTATGTGTATGAGAACGAACGCACATGAATATTTATGCGTGTGTGTGTGTGTGTGTGTGTGGGCGCGCGCACGCGAGTGTGTAACATTACTGATAATCATGTTTAAGTTCGCAGGCAGATTTGTGTATCTATTGAATACTGTTTTTGTCGGATTATTTCTTTTGGTGCTCGTCTTTTTTTACTCCACTAGGATATATTTTACATTCATTTCTTCAGTCGTTCTATATTCAAATAAAATGGGATATTAGGGGGATGTAAAATATTTTCAATGTCTTTAGATTCTTCAGCCCAGACATTATGGACAGACTAAACAAATTAGACCAACTATTGATTTCCCTCATGAAAACAGAAACAGAAAATTTATGGGTTACTTTACTAATTTGAACAAACGATAATGCAGAAATAAACTAATTCAGGAAATCCACTAAGAAAATGAGCATGTACATTTCGACTCACATCTCTCGAATATTTTTCAACTTAATAGTTTTTTTTATTGAAGAACCCTTAGGATATGTAATAACCAATGTATAAATGAATTTGAAAATATTGAATATACTTTTAAATTCCCCAATATCCTATTTGGTCCTATAAAGGAGCAGGACTTCATCTTTGCAGTACAATGTCAGGGAAGTCTGATGCCTTCCTGACAGTGCACGATGCCAGTGCAATTTTTGTCCTGGCTAACATATATGGGGTTGAACTGCACATATATATATATATCCAAAGAAGATAAATTAGGAATGATTCTATTTGAGAATACATAAGAGGATTCCTATAAGCTTATACATTAAAATGATATAATAACAGTTTTACTGACTGTATCAGTACACCCCCGACACACACCTATATATATGTAGATAGATAACTGTGTGTGTGAGTGTGTCTGTATGAAACGTATTGATACAGTCAATGAAAACAGATATTGTATCTTCTTAATACATATTTGCAACAAAAACACTTAACGAAAAACCGAATAAATGGGTATCTACATATACATATATGTTGATAGATAGACATTAGCATGAGGGAATACAGGTAAGCACTAAGCACAAATACATACATAATGTTTATACTTATATATTTCCCCACCCCCTCTCTCTCTCTCTTTCTCAATATATATATATATATATATATATATATATATATATATATATATATTAACAAAAAAATGAACTAAAAAAGCAAATGAAATTTGGGTGAGGGAGATAAGGTGGTCAGAATTTTGCGGGTTTTTCTAAATCTAGAAATTTCTCATTTCTTTGCCTAAAGATGCAGATATACTATTTTAGAAATACAGGGTTTGCTGAATTAGATATTATTTCAAAATATATGAGTAATTTTAAAAGTCTTTCTTTCATATGGAATTACTTGCTCAATAATTTAATTTATTATTATAATTTTACATTGAGCTCTCTTTTGGATTTTGAATTACTTGGATATTGTAGAGAATGGTTGCTGACTTGGCGTTGGATAATATATATATATATATATATATATATATGCGTGTGTGTGTGTGTGTATGTGCGTGTGTGTGTGTGTATGTGTGTGTGTGTGCGCGTGCGCGCGTGTGTGTATGTATATATATAAGTGCGTAGATGCGTACACGCATTTGTGTGTGTGTAAGTGCGTGTAAGTGTAAGTGTATATTCGTGTTTGGATGCATGTTTGTAAAATAAGAATAAGTTGCCTACAATTGTCTGAATTTATCTTATAAAAAATCCCTTGAATAAAAATGCTATGAAGGTTTTTTTGTAATTCAATAGATTTATAGATTTTGTGAATCATTTTTATGCACCATTACCGATTAGTAAAAAGAATTTTACTCCCTTTTCTCAATTTCTCTGTTTTTCTTTCACGTTTCTCGATTTCATTCCAAACAGATTAACAAATCTCCTTGAAGTTCTCACGTTCGTCCTCATTCCTTTCAAGATTATTTGTCTATAGCCAATGTATGCGTCATCGTACACATCAGTCTTAATTATTCAGCATGTCTAGGAACACGCCCGCACACGTCTGTGCTATATATAAACTTAAATTTGTATGTTTTTAATTACATTGATTTACACCTTTTCAATTCATTCAGTAGTATTTTCACTTGCAAGACTTAAAGAACTTCTAAATTGAATATACTATTGCAATTGAGATATTTCTCACTCTTTCATCCCTCGCTCTCGCACTCTCACTGCCAGTCAATATATATATATATATATATATATATATATATATATATATATATATATATATATATGGGTTGAGTGAGAGTCTTTCAAGCAGCGGTCGTGTCAATTCTGTTATATGAATGCACCATATTGACGCTGACGAAGCCTATTGAGAAAAAGCTACACGAGAATTGCACAATAATGCTCTGAGTTATATTGAACAAATCTTTAAAGTAACATCCCACAAGGTGGCAGCTGTACGACCACCTACCCCTATCTCTAAAACCACCCAAATAAGTGAACAAGATATGAGGAACTCTGCTGGAGAAGTAACAACGAACTCATAAGCCACGTTTTCTAATGGACCTCTTCACTCAGACGTGCAAGTGTAGGACGACCAAGAACTTATCTACAACAGGTCTGTACGGATACAGGATGTGGTCTAGAAGACCTGCTGGAAGCGATGGATGATAGAGATGAAAAGCAAGAGAGAGAGAGAGAGAGAGAGAGAGAGAGAGAGAGAGAGAGAGAGAGAGAGAGGGGAAATCCATGTTAGCAGCACGATATGATGATGAATATATATATATATATATATATATATATATATATATATATATATTATCGACAAAAATATATTAGCATATGTACCAAATCTTAAATGACAATAACCAGTAAGAAATAAAATAATATTCAATGAACAAAATTTGTAAAGAAAATATAAAAGATTAAAGTTTTTAAAAGAATGTTATTCTCTAACACCTCAGAATTTCACAATACAAATTCAATAATTCGCATTTCAATCAGTCTAGCCTGATGATCGTTTTCGTGAAACTCAATAACACACACACACACACATATATATATATGTATAGGAAGGTCATTCAATTAGCAAGGTAAATTTTGCCTTAGGAGTTGGTCATAGAAAGCATTTTTTCAAAGAGATCAATAGTGGTGCAAATCAATACTGATAACCTTCTTTACAGTTGGCACCGGGCAATTTTCTTTTCCAGAGAGTAAGTGTGTTCCCACACTAAGGAAACGCCATCTTTAGCCCATTTGTAAATATTTTTTGCCTAAAACATGTTTCTCCGAATACGGCGCACATGCTTCAGTGAACTTCACGTGGTTTGCACTTCTCAGCCACCAAAAATTTGATGACAGACCTTTGTTTAAGCCAGGAGCACGCTATTTAGTTTACTGCCAATTTGAATTGCCTCAAAAATATTTCGGACAGATTAAAATAAGTTTTGATGTAAAGCAATTCAAAACAATATAGAGTTTAAATTTATGTAAAGGAATTCTGAAAATAAATGAATAAATGAAATAAATATTATTTTGCTAATTTCAAAAAATTACTTTTATTGAATGAACCTCGTATATATCTTCTGACAAGCTTAAATGAGCGAAATAGATCTATTATGGAAATGCAATAAAAGTAAAGTTGCCAACCTTAGTCGAAGGGCACCCGAAGGCTCCCTTTTCAATAGCTACTATACCGAGGTGTGTAATGGGGGGCGCTACTCCATTCCCTAGATTGTTCAACTTTACTTTTGATTTTTACCTTATAAGGCTGAGTGTTAAGTAAGGCGGAATCAAGTACCATTTTTTGGTATGACTCGACCTGGGATTGAACCGCTGCCTCCTGGGCCATAGGCGAACGCTCTACTCATTAGGCCAATGGCCCGGTGGAAATGGAAAACTATTTATAAATTTCTTGTTTTATATATATATATATATACATATGTATATATATATGTATATATATATATATATATGTATATATATATATGTATATATATGTATATATATATATATGTATATGTATATATATATATATATATGTATATATATATATATATATATGTATATATATGT
>CAUZXS010005014.1:65000-135599 GCA_963585895.1 Sepioteuthis lessoniana
TGTATTTCTAACCTTTATTTTCTATTTGTATTTTCCTTCCCCATCCACCTATCCTTCTTTTAGCTGATCTTTATTTTGTCATCATCCCTTTCATATCTTATCGTTTGCTGTTGCTCATTAAGCCAGCTGGTCAGAATGTTTCTTCATCATTCCACCCACCAACCACTTTGGTGTTCACTTTGTTTATCTATCTGTCTTCTGGTCTGTCTGTCATAAAGACGACAAACGCAGCTGTTTGCTTAATTCCCTCTCTTTCCCAACACAACTGCCATATCCGTACTACTATTTCGAGGGAAAAATTATTTTCTTTAGATCAAGGAATAATAAAGTTTCCCTTCTTTCGTATTGTGGACAATATCTAAAAAATATTAAATTAAAAGCTTTCTTTTTAATTAAGTTCTTATTAAAAATTTATTTTCTCATGACTCATGAAATAAAACATATTTTATTGAGTTACTCCAACCAGACCATCCATATGTGCGTCTGGTGGTTCGAGACTTTGGAGACTGTGGAATCCCCTTTTGTTATGATTACTCCTAGGTTCAAACTGGCCTGGATTGATCATACCTGTTCGTGTCAAATAGATTTGTTTAAAAATTTTTAGTATCGGATAAGATTGCTTGATGTGATATAACTGCGTGTAAACAAATGATTATAACAGACAAATGAAAAGGTAGGATTATATATATATATATATATATATATAATCTTGCGTCTGTTCAAAATCGATGAAGGAGGTTGAATAGGGGAACTCAAGTTGATATTTGTAAGTGTTTCCAAACCAGCTGATAAATTTGTTTAAATCCTCCTGTCCTGAATCCTGGATATCCTCCGTAATCAGAGGAAATAAGGCACTCGTCTAAAGGTAAACTGTTCAGATGTTGTATTGTGGGGTTTATGCTAATGTAACGTTGGTATTACTGTGGTTGCGTTGGTATTTCGTTGGTAGCGTTGGTATTTCGTTGGTAGCGTTGGTATTACGTTGGTTATGTTGGCGTTAGATATCTGACTCCATATTTTGGTTATATTATATATCTTACCCCCACGTTGTCTGGTCGGTACAATGCCTTGCCCAAGAAAGTCCCAAAAGAATTATACAAAAAGAATAGACAGCAACAGATAAGAGACGAAGACGTTTCTTTTATACTTTCCTTTATTTACTGGGTTCAATAACTATTCCGTGGATGGAGGAGTTTTTCCTGAATGCGTTGAAACGTTTGAATCCCCAGTTAAGGTGTCAAAAATACGTTAATTCGTTTCATGTATGTAGGTGTCCGCATTTGGTATTTTGTGGCTTCCATAAGGGTTAGCTTTCTTTTGGAAGTTTGTCAAAGTCCGGTAAGAGTTAGTTTACAGTTCATTTGTGGGTCTTGTATATTTTAGCATAAGGCTGACCGAGAGAGAGCTGCTACTGGGTGAAAGGGACTAACCGACGCTACGTCCAAAGATGTATGCGTGGTGCCCAAACACGGCAGCACGAGGTTACAACGAAGAAATATAACAGTGGTGACCCCGACGTACGAACAGAAAGCAACCTCATATACAGAATATATTTATATATATATATATATATATATATATATATATATAAAGGATAAATGGAGCAGACAAGAGAGGAAACGACTCATTAAATCAATATTAAGGCACCAGAAGTCATGGAAACTGCTGTAAATGGATTGTTTACGATATTAGAAGCCCAGTTTCACTTGCGAAATGTGACGGCGTCGAAAACAAAGTTTTATGCATTAGTATCGTCGTTACCAGTCGAAGAAGTGGGTAAACTACCGAATGCTACCCTCGCATCACAAGACTACGGGGAATTAAAACGGACTCTGATAGAAGCTCACGAACAAACAAAAGCGGAGCTTCTTGAAAAATTAATGTCGACTACGACTATTTCAAGGTGACCGTCAGCATATTTACATGAAATGCTATCCGTGGCTAAACGTATAGGGATTAGCGACAACTGATGCCATTATTGAATAACGATAAGACATTTGTTGTTCAGCGGCTCTTGTCTACTAAGAATAACTCACAAACAAATTATAAAGGAAAATACAGCCAAGACACTTCAGTGCGACTCAATGTCAGGCCGTATCGGAGTAACCAACGGACAAAAATTTGCAGAGCACATATTTATTTCGCCAATGAAGCAAGAACATGTAAACCTTGGTGTAAATGGCCTAAAAAGAACGGTTTACAAGTGTTGCCTAGTTCCCGACCAGCAACACCTACTGGAAGTGATTCGGAAAACTAATAGGGCGAACAAGTTCAGTCCCACAAGGTTCGCCGCTATTAGAAATTAACGTACAATTAGGGGCTACCAAATTGAAATTTATTGTCGATACTGGTGCAATTATCTCAATATTACCAACTTCTGCAGTAAATCGTATTACATTAAACCCGACTCCCATATCACTCTCCACTGCAAATGGGGAGAAAATAAAATGCTACGGACAAGCGAGTCTGGAAATTGGAATACCGAGTTTAAGGAGATCTTTTACCTGGACATTCGTTGTCGCTGTTATCACCCACCCACTCATTGGACTGGATTTCCTCAACAAGTTTGGTCTAATAGTAGACTGCAGCAACAAAACCATTTACGATCCTACAACAACCCAGAGAAAGAGTTTAAAAATATCTGCATCATCGGTGAATCTAGTCGTAAATGAAACGGAGCTCCCGTCATTCGTACGGAACATGATTAACGAAAAATATCCGGACCTAATCACACCACACAAGAATAGTAACAAAAATACTGTAACAAAAATACTGCGGCGTCTGCCACAGAATTGACACAGGAAGCTATGCGCCAGTATTAGCAAAACCCAGGTGGCTTAATGTAGAAAAACTGGTAACCGCGCGTAGTGAATTTAAAACCCTACAAAAAGACGGAGTGATCTCCCTTTCCAAAAGCGAATGGTTTAGCCCACTTCTGAATCACTAAGCGTTTTGTTGTTATTCCCCTTTTCTTCTACTTGTTTCTCTACTATTTGTTTTTGTACTTCTTTATATGGTTTCAACCTGTCCACAGAAACTTGGGTATCCATCTCATTATCTATCTTAACCAGAAAATATTTAGGTGTTCGCAGAAGGACCGTGTAGGGACCTGAATAGGGTGCTCCTAATGGTCTTCGAACACGATCCACTCTAATCCAAACTTTATCACAAGTTGGAAGTTTTTCTGGGACATAAGATTTTTGCGGACTTAGTAACTCTTTTGGTGAAGTCTCACACATCAAACTGTGACATGGTTTTATGTAAATCTCTTGTGAAATTTTGAGTTATAGCCTCCTCGCTTGTGCTATCTATTAGCAGCTGTGGTAGCAAACATTGTATGCCTGTAACAGCATAAAAAGGAGAAAAATCAGAGCTGTTGGGCATACAAGAAGTACTATTGGAAGAGCTGAGAGCCAGGACTCTTTTCGTGTTGTAATAGAAGTTTTAATGGTCCTGTGCATTCTCTTAATAAACCCACTACATTGAGGATGATAAGCTGTCGTGCGTAGTCTATGAAAGCCAATTATTTTTGCTACTTCACTAAACAACTCACTTTCAAATTGTCGGCCTCTGTCGGTTATAACATACAGAGAGATACCCCAACGTGTGACCCACGTGTTTATAAAGACCTCAGCTACACTAGATGCAGTGATTTCGCTGATGGGTTGTGCTTCTACCCAACGAGTTGTGCGGTCAATACACGTAAGGATATATCTATAAGGGCTGATGTAACTGCTATTTGGGCTTTTTGCTGGTGGGAGTGGTCTTACTATATCTATGTGGGCTGTGTGAAATCTAGCTGATGGTATTTCTAAGGTCTGTATAGGTGATTTTGTATGTTTGTAGACCTTTGCTTGTTGGCACGTTGTGCATGATTCACAAAGTTCTTTAATTGATTTATCCATGTTTGGCCAGTAATATTTAGCTTTAATCATCCGAATGGATGATTTAATTCAGGGTGATTTATGGAATGTATACTATAGAATATAGACTCACGCAATTTAAATGGAACAAAAGGTCTGGGGTAAGACGTTGATAAGTCACACCATATAAACTGGTTATCTCCAGGTATGGTGAATCTTTTTAAGTCCTGAAAAGATTGAATTTCAGTATCAGTTGCCTGTGCTTCTACAAGTGCAGGTAAATCTAACGCATCTATTTGTACAGCTAGAGTTGGTCGGGATAGACAATCAGCAACTATATTCTGACTACCTTTTATATGTTCAATATCTGAAATAAATTCTGTCAGGATAGCTAATTGTCGTTGTTGTCTGACTGATTTAACGGGTTTAAACTATAAAATGCACCACACAATGGCTTATGGTCAGTTAAAAGCAGCCCTTGGCGACCGTCTATGGGGTGACGGAAGTGCAGCACTGACAAATAAGCTGCTAAAAGCTCTCGATCGAATGTAGAATATCTTATTTGTGCTTGTGTTAATTTTTTGAGAAAAATCCGATCGGTATTGGATTTCCTTCCACAATTTGGTGCAATGCCGCACCGACAGCATAAATACTACAGTGACTAACTGATAATTTGTACTGTTAGGTTCAGGGTGAGCTAATGAGTATGTATCATTAAGTTCCTTAATTACAGAATTGAAAGATTGTCGTTCAGATTCATTTAATGTGAACAAGCCTTTAGATAAGGGTAAAACTATTTTGGTATTAATTTTCCATAAAATCCTACATTCCGAGAAATCTGCGTAACCCTTTTGCGTCCTTAGGGTGAGGAAAAGATTTTAACTCTTCTATTTTACTAATTGTAGTTTTAATGCCATCTACGCTATTATGAAAGCCTAAGAAATCTAGGGAAGTCACATTGAAAACACATTTTGTGGCTGAAATCTTTAAATTTTGTTCATTTAAAATACTAAAAACAGTTTCAATGTCTTTTTTATGAGAAACCTCATCATTGCTGAAAATTAAAATGTCATCAATATATATAAAAACACAATCAATGTCTTCAAAAATTTTGTCCATATACCGTTGAAATGTAGCTGACGCATTTTTAAATCCAAACGGTATAAAATTATATACATAGAGAACAAATGGGGTGGTTAGAGCAGTTTTTGCTAGATCGTCCGGATGCATTTTAATTTGGTGGTAGGCTGAAATTAAATCGATTTTGGGGAATCGTCGTTTGTTCGTAAGTTTTTCAGAAAAAGAGTTTATATTTGGTATAGGGTACCTGTCAGTCTTAGTTATGCTATTGAGAGAACGATCCTCTTCACAACATCTGAATCCTCGGTTTTGTTTTATCATTTTGGCCTGTTTTGTAGATTTTTATCTGCGTTTCCAGTCGAATTTCCAATCAAGGTTTTGATTTTTTCTTCGTGCTTTTTGAGGAGATCCCGATTTTCTCACAAACTAATTTCCCTCATGCATTGGTTAGTTCATATAGTTCGGTTATATTATTTGTTGATATATAAGTCAGCACTTGATTTTTTTTTTTCCGTTTTCTTCTTGACAATTCTTCCTTCTATATGTCTTAGCGATGGTAAGGTAGTCTTTTTTCCATTCATAAAAAGTAAAGTTGGTGACCATAGTTGAGAGTAACCTCAAGGTTCCCTTTCAATAACTACTACACAGGAGTGTAGGGGGGCGCTTCTCCTTTCCCTGGATTGCTCCACTTTACCCTTGATACGTACCTTATAATGTTGAGTGTTAAGCAAGGTAGCATCAAGTACCCTTTTTGAGTCTTTGGTATGACTCGACCTGGGATTGAACCCCATTGCCAAACACTCTAACCACTAGGCCAATGAGCTGGTATATTTGACCCAGGCCATTGGCCTAATGAGAAGAGAATTCGCCAATGGTCTGGGAGACCGGGTTTCAATCCTAGGTTGAGTCATATCAAAGACTCAAAAAATGGAACTTGATGCCGCTTTGCTTAACACTTAACATTTTTAGGTAAGCATCAAGGGTAAAGTGGAGCAATCCAGGGAAGGAGTAGCGCCCTCGCCTACACCTTCGTGTAGTAGCTATTGAAAAGGGAACCTTCGGGTCACCCTCGACTAAGGTCACCACCTTACTTTTCCATTCATAATTCTCTCTACATTTTCTAATTTTTTTTTCTTTGTGTTAGTGTTTGCTCTGTTTTGTTTGGTTGCGTAGTGTTTCTATTTTCAGAAGTTAGCAGTTCATTTTGATTAGACTGTCCTTGTTTGTAAATACCTGGTGTGTCTGTTATTATATTAGTGTCTTGTCCATTATTTGTTTTCTGATGTATTTCTAGTATCTCAAAGTCAGAAATCTAACCTTTCTTCATTATTAACCTCACTTGGTCAGGGGGTCTTTGGCTTGTTGTCTGAAAACCAGTGCATTCTTACCAGATCTTTATACCCACTTTGTGTAGGGTTGTTCCTAAAATAGCAGTATAGTGCAAGTTGGTTGTCTTCCCTAGTCCATGTTTTGTGTTTGCGTCTCTGATTTGTGTGATTCCTTAGATCATCGTTCGTGTATCTGAAAAAAAAAATCCAACATTCACAGGATGATGACTGGCTGCCCCATTGTGGCTAATAGGAGAGCACCTGCCGATCATTGACCCCAAGGCCTATTGCCTGGGTTCCACGTTGTGTCATATTTTGATTTAAAATTTTTATCATGTGTGGTATATTGTGGCTATGCCAGAACCAGGGGTTGTTTAAAATCTGCTCGTCTGACAGAGACGTGATCTGGTTTTCTTAAATAAGAGAACTCTTAAGCAGGTCAAAAAACAACAAAAAAAAAAACCGAAATGGTAAAAAGTTTTTTCCTTCTGCTTTCTTTTTCTTCATTTAATTCCTTTCTTTCCCTCCAGTACGTTCCTTAAGTTTTAACTTACTATAAGTCCACATTTATGCTACTTTTGAAATTCAGAGGTATTTTAGGTCCCGAGCAATCAACTAATAGGGACCAGTTATTGTGAGATTAAGCCCTGTAAGAATTATTTCTATCTGGTTTTTCTTAGACCGACAAATAATAATAGTAATAACATTAAAACCAACGACAGATAGCAACATTTGAACGATAATTTAGTTACCTTCTGGGGCCATCTGTTTTGGATTAATACATAATAGTTGACCTCTGTCTAATACTGTGGCTTTTTATTTAGCTTCTCAGAACATTTGTGCGAGCATTTGTGTCCCTTCCCACTTGTTTTTTTTTTTTTTGCTTTTTTCCCATTCTACTCCTAATTACTTTGCCAGAAACAAGAGATTTCAATTGAGCAGGTACTACCCTTACACAGATAATAATAATAATAATAATAATAGATATGAAAAACTCTATAGGAGTAAATAATAATAATAATAATAATAATAATAATAATAATAATAATATATCATAAGCGAATGCAGCAAATTAGCACAGAAGGAGACACGACTGGGTCGGCAAGGTGATCCACTGGGAAATGTGCAGGAAATTTCAATTCGACCATACAAGCAGATGGTATATGCACAAACCCAGCACCTGTCCTAGAAAATGACTCGCATAAACTCCTATGGGACTTTAGCATACAAACGGGTCACCTAATCCCGGCCAGAAGACCAGACCTCATAATAATCAACAAAAAAAAAAAAGAGAGAATCTGTAAAATTGTCAACTTTGTTGTCCCGGCGGACCACAGAATAAATCTGAAGGAAAGTGAAAAGAAAGATAAGTACCTCGACCTTGCTAGAGAATTAAAAAAGCTGTAGAACATGAAAGTAACGATTGTGCCAATTGTGATTGGTGCGTTAGGCACAGTAACTAAAGGATTATTAAAAGGCTTGGAGGACTTGGAAGTTGGCGGACGGGTAGAGACTAACCAAACGACAGCATTGCTAAGAACGGCAAGAATCCTGAGACGAGTCCTGGAGACTTGAGGAGACTTTCTCTCACTCAAACTCCAGTGAAAAACCATCAGCTAACACTGATGTGAAAAACTCTAAAGGAGTAAATAATATATTATTATTATTATTATTATTATTATTATTATTATTATTGCAGGTTTTCCCACCAGCTCTAACGGATGGTTAGAATTTTTGGTGCTTCACTCTGGTGTGTGCATGTGTTATTTGTCAGAGTCAAACTGAGTTGATGTGTTCCGCAGAGAATTTTGTTAGAGTTTTAAGTCTGTTGCACATTTATCAGTAGATCAACTCAACCAGTCATGACTGTTCTTGGATTTCATTTTTTGGCTAGTTTGTTGCATTCGCTTATTATTTTTCATATAACTGTTACAGATCTATCACCACATAGTCTACACTTGCTATTCTCTAGTGTATTATGAATTTTTGCTTTGATATAATTAATACTTATGATATTATACCTTCCCCAATTAGTCGTCCCTCGTCTTGTACTCCTTTGCGCCAGTTTTCTGCAATCGCTTATCATGTGGTTAGCCATTTCATAAAACATACACTTTCTATTCTGTTGCCTATTATCAATTTTCGCTTTGATATAATTGCTCATGACATTATTTCCTATGGTTATTATTAGAGATTAAGCTTTTCCCTTTAAGTTTCCTCTTTATGGCTATTTCCAAGTCATCTCATGTGTAATTTTCGTCGATACAAGTTTATTATTTGAACTATCCATATCATTATTATTCTTTTCACCATAGTTTTCCATATTTTACGATTGTTATTTTTTATGTTACTATAGCTGTTACTTCAACCACTAATCAAGTATTATTATTATGATTATTATTGCAAGGTTCTACCTTAATTCTAACTGGTGATCTTTCATTGAAGTCTGGGTGACTGGAAATTTCCTCTGGTTTCCAGGACATTTCTAAGTATTTTAATTCACCCTTCCAGTGATGTGGTTTGGATTCTTCCCCTTGATTTTCAAGTCCGCCAATTTTTACCTGTTCTTGGGTACGGTCCCAAGTGAATCTACTACAGTTGATAGCACCGTTTTGTCCATGTTCCATAGCTTTTTTAAGCGTTCTCTCAATATTCAAGAACTTGTCTTATAGTTTTTTTTCCACTGGTAAAATCCTCAAAATGACAAGTTATTTTCTTGATAAAAAACAACTCTTGATCTGGTTTTCTGGCCGGATTAGGTTGATCCGTTTATAACTCAAAGTCACGGTGAATTTTCTGCGTTTTTTTTTTCGATGAAAGATTTTAGTTGGATTTTTGCATATAAGATTTGTTTGTATCGTCAGATTTTAATCTATTGTAAAATTTCTAATCTATCACTTTTCGCATCAGTCATGCCTACTTTTGTATTTCTTTTGCAGCGGTTGGCTACATTCACTTATAATGTTTAATCTCTATTGCCACATAGATTACATTTGCTATTCTCCTAAGTATTGTAAATTTTTGCTTCAACATATGTCATTTTGGGATTATTTTATACTGCTATTAAATGAGATGCTGTCCTCTCTTAAGGTTTCCACTTTGTAATCAGGTTCAGATCATTTCAAGTGCCATCTTACTTTGTAGCTTGAAGTATCTATACAGTTGTTTTTCTTTTTCCGTTTTGTAGATATTCTAATTGTTGATTTTCTGTTTGCCCTTAAGTTATTTCTGTTCCTATTGCTGTTACTGGTTGCTGAAATCTGTTTTTCTTTGCTCTTTTTTTATATATTCTTCAAGATTCATGTTAACGTATTTCAGTACTATTTGTACAAAGAACAACCTCTTTACAATATGCCATTTTTACTGTGTTATAGTGATATATATAGCAAAGTCGGATCTTTACTTTATATATTCTGTCATTTACTGGAAGTAAAGATGTTTGAAGTTTACTTTTGGCTTAGCTATAAATATACTGGATACATCTCATGTTTCATTATCAATGCTCTAATATGTTATCTTCCATAGCCGGAACATAGCAGAATATAATCAGTAAATAAATTGAGCCCCAATGAAAAAATTGTGTGGAGAGGGAAGCTAATATAAAATGTTAAATTGAGAAGTGAAAAATAACTCTGAATAAGAAGCGTTTTGGGAATTGGACATTGATAACAGTGAGAAAAAAATGAAGGTATATCTAAAAGATATACCCTGCTGCTCAAACGTTTCATTTTGAATTCTCTGGGTGCCTGTAAAGATCCGAAACTGTCTATAGTAGATAAGCAGATGTACTGAATGTATTGGAAGAAATCCAGAGATTGAGAAAGTAGTATGAAAGTAAATGACTTGGACTTACTATTTACTAAATTTAGCTGGATTTGGAACAAGGCTTGAAATATAGGTTATGCAGTAAGAATCAAACTCACAAATAATGATATGCTCGCCTATCTACCAATGGGAATATATTCTTTAAAAATTCATTCAAATTTGTGAGTCTTTGAAAAATGAATATAGAAAATTAGTGAAAATAAACCTTAATACAAGTCTAAAAATAAATTAGTAATATCAAACACAGAGGCACAAGATCTTGGAGGAAAAATTAAACCTGCGAATAAACCATATAATTCCAAAAATCGTTACAATGAAGGAAGGTCTTGCCTGAGGACTGAAAACGTTGAAGAGGATGAAGGTGATGAAAATGCCCATCGTAACAGTCATTAAGAACCTGCAAAAATGACTGGATCAGGAGAAGAATCGAGACTATACCGACCGTATGCGGTTGGAACCGGACCTAAAATTAGCTTGTACATTTAGAAGGGTACTGAAGATCTAAGGTGACCTGCTGTAACTTAGAATCAACACAAATTCTTTAATCTTTATGATTTACTTGCTAATACACAATTCGCAGATATATATATATATATATATATACATTGTTGATAGATATATTTACAAATAAAAAATACTCAATATCATTGATAGAGCGTATAAATTAAAGTTAGCTTAGGATGGACAGAGTCAATAGTGCTTGGTAGCTATCAGTTTCTCGCCAAAGTGCTCATCAGGCCAAGTTTATATATATATATATGTGTGTGTGTGTGTGTGCGCACGCGCGTATGGCTTCTTTGTATAAGGGACTTAGGTTTGGCTTCCTCAGAAAGAAAACGTTTGTTAAAAATCAAGTTGTATATTTTCCGCCAAAATGCTTTCGACACACGACTGATAAGTTGGTCGATACATGTGAAACGCTGAGCAACTTTACTGATAAAGAGATACACCAATCTTTTAAATTCCTTAAAATTTTCAGCACACAAACACACACACACACACACACACACACACATATATATATATATATTTGTGTGTGTATATGTACATATATATATATATAAGACATAAGAAGTGAATAATAAGAGTACTGCGTGTGTAGGTGAGAGAAAGAGAGGGCGTGTATAAAAGAATGAAAGGAGTGATAAGGAAGTATGTCTTGCCCTCTAGTTTCCTTTAGCTAAAACTTTCAAGAGATTCAAGCTGTCTGTGCTAAGATATCAAACAGCCAACTGCAGCGAGAGTTTCTTTAAAACACTCCATCATATGACGGAGCTTAGATTGTAATTCAGTATCACAGTCCTGTATGTCTTAACGAATGATTTTATGCTTTTGCTTTCACCCATGATCTCAACAAAGAAATCTAATGCAAAAAAGTTGCACATAACTGTCTCTCATCATGTGCATATCTATACAAGCTGATCAATCAATTTCCATGCACATCTACCTATATATTTATATTTACTAAGCTGACTTCATCTAAAAAATCGACATAACAGTTATCGTTCAAGTCCTGGTGGTGAGACTCTAGTTCCAGATCTGTTGGGAGTGTGGATTATCCCTTCATTGCCATAATACTAAGTCTACTCAGACCTGATATTTGTTTTGTAGGTTAAATTGATTTGCGTGAAAATAATTAGTATTTGATAAAATTCTTAATACCGTATAACAGTGTGAAAATTATTTGTATTAAGAATAGTTAAACCTATAATTGTTTACTAAGGATTATTATTATTATTCACTGGGAACCAAGTTACTGTAGAAGAGAAGAAACCATTCTTTCTCGACAGCGTATAAGGCCACACTAGATTAACGCACGACTTTATTCTAAAAGAAGAACCTCCTCCTAAATGCCCATGCGGAAACCATTACACAATTAGGCATATTTTAATAGAATGTACAAATCTATCTGGCATCCGGAAAAAAATTTTTTAAAGCTAATAGTATGAAGGAATTATTTGATGCCTTGCTAGAAGGAAGAAGGACGCCAGAACAAAAAGATTTGTAGGAAATAGTCCAGTTTCCTTAAGTCAACAGGACGCAAGTGTTCCTCAGCAGAAGTACCACGTAAATTGCGTGGGTGTCATGTTAGCAGGAGGCGTGTTCACATTCAACGCGTAGGTGAAAGACTGGAGGTGTGACCACGAGAATTTGCGTGGGCGTCCGTAATATTATATAATCTGCTGAGACAAGCGGAGACCAAAGAGAGGCCAGTGTCAGATTGCCGAGAGTTAGGAAGCAAAAAGGAGCCTGAGATAATACCAGATTCGTGAAAGTAGAGAAGTGAGGAGAAATTAAGATGATTCGAGAAAGAAGAGATCAGGTTTAACTGAAGATTCGTATCTCGCCTCTTTTTCTCTCTCTTTTTCTCTCTCTCTCTCTCTCTTTCTCTTTCTCTCTTCCCATACGTACATTTCGAGTTATAAAAAGAAAAAAAGAAGCATATTATATCTTTGTACATCAGCATTGTTGTCTTTCTCTGCTACACAATAAAAAGGCATTGAGCTGTGTAGTGGTTAACTGGTTCGATTACAAACCATTTCTATGGAATTCGATTTTTTAGTAATATTAGATTCATTGTTTTTTTTTGGTATGTCAACACTTATTGGGTTATCTAATTCCGAAGTCAAGTTATTTTTGTTAGCAATTATTTGGTTTTAAGCAATTATACCTATTTTGTAATAATCAATTTTTTTCAATTTTCATTTAGCAAATGGATCATTTATTCGTTGACTTTTTTTAAAATGTCAAGCAACTGCTGAGTTTACTTCTGCAACCTTTCAGGGTTTTCCGCGCCACTCTACTTCAGCAGTGGCTCTCAGTTTGTAGTAAAACAAATAATCTAGGCTCTCGTCATCATTGCGAAATGTTTGGTAAAGCTTTCTTGGCTGAATGCTGGATTGACCTTAAAACATCGTTTTCTGTTGCTAAGTAATTCATTAATAAAAGTAATTTCATTGATATTAATAAAAGTAGTTTGCGTACAGTGATGGTTTCAAGTTTTCATATCTTGTACTAATAATTTGCAACCAATAAGGTTTCAGGTAACTATTGCTATTTAATAACAGCAAAAATATTTATTAGCTAACAATTTCACATCTTTAATTAAAAGTTCCTATCTGAAACATCAATGTTTTAGGATCCAATGTGTTAATTTTATTTAATCATCTCAATCAGATAAACACTTCATACTCACAATATCAATCCTTTAAGATCAAATGTAGGTCAAAATCATCTTAAATATTATCTCAGAATTTTTTTACCAAAAGTTTTGATTTCAACGTCGAGCAGAAGATTCCCAGACTAAATGCTTGAGAGATATTCACATTCAGTTTTGAAGACATCCTGAAATTTGCTTATTTTCATCTTTAATTTGACGGCCCAAAATAAACAAACAGAAATACTGACAACAAAATGACTTACATTAGGAACAGTTGAATAAAATTCATGTGTTAAACATAACTAAAATTTAAAATAACAAAAATATCACTAACCAAACGCGCGCGCACACATACATATATATTCAAAACTTTTCTTTATATATATATATATATAGAGAGAGAGAGAGAGATAAAACCTTAAAATGTTCTAAAACAATTTTTAAGTAGTTGCCATGTCTCAAAATAAGCGACGAAAATGAACTGGTTGCTTAACATACCCATTTGTTGAATGAAACTTATTTATGGGTATCCAAATATCTTGAATTGACCAATTAATGATTTCTGCTATCTTACAATGACTTATCTGGCTGTGAGTTATTCACTTGGAAGATATTTGTTAGGCAAGGGTGTGTTAAGTTTCAAATTATTAAATATTTAACTTAGACATTTCTTTATTTTACTATTTATGTGTTAACTTATATTTGTTCATTTGAAAGAAATGTTACGCGGATTTAGTTGTATTATGTTTTTTTAAGTCATTTGGAGTCAGTGTTCAGAGACATTTTATCCGTTTTTCTTAGTTTGTTTCTATTATCGTCATTATAGTTTAATATGCCTTTTCAATTCGTTTTTTGATGGTGAATTTTGCATCGCTGATAAAGTAGTAACAGTTTGAGCAGAAATATTTTCCCATAAATATTAGTTTGTTATAATCCATAGGTTTAGTTCTGTCTCTGTAATTGTTTAAGCTAAGATAAAATGGCCATTCTGAATATTCAATGTATTTCTTTTGGCAGCATTTACAATCCAGAAATTGCTTTTGCAATTAGATTTGTAGTAAATCAAAAAAAGATTCTTTGGTCATGAATCTAATGAATGCTCAGTTTTAAGTGATTCCATTTATTTTGCTGCCTACCAGAGGATCGAGATTCATAAAACTTGAGTAGTAGAATTTTGTGTGTGTTTGTGAATAATGCATAACATTGAAATAACTTATTGCTGCTCAAAAAGCGTATTCACAGCTAGACACAGTGATCATAGATTTTTCAGGGTAAGCTCTGGTAACCCAACCACAGGCATCATAACCTTGCACTTTAAAATTTCTCTCAATATATATATATATATATATATATATACATATATATATATATATATATATATATATATATATATATATATATAATCTTTGTTTAAGTGCATTAGCGTTAGAACAATAAAATCAATGTCAAGTCGTGTCACAGTTTATGAGGAAGAGTTTTATGCGCAATTTTAAAATACTAATTGGCGTAAAATGTAGTTTATGGTTTATTAAGGGGGATATCCCCACAGTTTCAAATGACTGGTGTTGTGGTTACCACGATTTTTTCTGTAAGCATCTTGCGGTTCCTCTAATCTAATCCATATTAATGACGTGTGATAGAAATCTCGTAGGAATAATTTTTCATATTTCCGATCGTGAATGACTGGTATTACCTAGCTAATACAGGTAATACACACACACATACACACAGAGAGAGAGAGAGAGAGAGAGAGAGAGAGAGAGAGAGAGAGAGAGAATGGAGCCTCGTTCATAAGTCTTATGAACACTTGGAAAAACAGGAAAATTTAATATAGTAAATTCAACGTGTCTGTTATAATTGTGCTCTATTAGGCGGAAATACTGTTTAAGATAGAGAAGTTTATTGTGATTATAACTAACTTCTTCCATTTGAACAATATAAATATTTTTTGTTGAATGACATATGAATTATTAAAGAAAAGGAAAATACTGAATAACATTTTTTATTAGTCTTTAGGGACTGATTTTTCTACACGGTGAAAATATAACATAAATCATTTACAATCTATTTTTAAATTTAAAAATTTATACATAAAAAATGGCCTAAACCCCCCATATTCTCATAATCGAATGAAAAGTTAAAAACGCTGATTTTCATTCATATTATCAATAATGAACAATAAATAGTCTTGAAACGAAGAACCCTTGATGATCGGTCGGGATTAACAAATTTACACAATTTATCAACAGGGTGTGGAAGAAAAATTAGGAATATTCTGGTACAATAATAAATTACTCTATTATAAAATAATATTAATTCCAATTAAAAATAAAACAAAAAAAAAAAACCCAGCAAAATAAGAAGAGTGATATACAACAGTAAATTTACTCAATACGGTGACCATTTTTTCAATTATTGTATCAACATGCTTTCAAAACGATTTGCATGCCTTCAAAAGAATTTTTTCAGATATTTCATAGCATTCCTTCTTAATAGCAGCCCAAACCAATATTTAGATAGGAAGTTGCATTTGTGCTGTTTTTTAAAACGCCCCATTTAGCGTAATCAAGGGGCTAAGGTCGGGATTTAAATCTTGTTTAATTGCTTTTCTCGTGCCTTTTCAATTCATTAGCTTGCTTTCTTATTGACGTTGTGGGGTCCTTCTTAATCGTTGTATCGAGAGCAGTTAAAAACCTTCTTTTCATTTAATCCTCCACTCCTCTTTTCCTTTTCTTTTTCTTTAAATTTTTTTCTTTGCTTTGTATACGGTAAACGAAAAAACTTTGGCCTGGTTTCGGCGTTAAGCAAATCATAGATTCTTTTTTTGTTTCTTTTTTTGCACAGTTAATTGACCTAAAAAGCTGGTTGGTTGTTCCTAAAGGTCAGTTAAGTGTGAGACAATTGTTTTTGATTTTAAAGGTCAGCGAATTTATTCAATTTTTCGGTTATCGACTATCTTCATCGATCATAATGAGGAAACGGGTCATTTCGTAAAACATAATTTCTAGTCCTTACCTTAAAGGTCAATGTCAAAAGAAAAGAAATTTTTGTTCAACCCCATTGATCTAAACCTGTTCCTATTGGTCAAAGCATCTAAAAAAGGTTTTCCCAATAGCTGTAAGATATAATTCTGAACTAGGCTTGGCTGACCAATGGGAATATGACTTCTAATTGTCTCTAATAGGACAACCAATCAGAACCCTTTTTTAGTCCAGATATTGATCTATAAAAAATAGGATGTTAAAACGAATCTTCAGAGAGGATGAGAAAAGGGACCGACAAGAATCTCAAGACTGCCAAAGAATCATCCCATCCATTCTAGACCCGAGGCACTCTGAACAACCTTCAGACTTTACAAAAATTCAAAATCCCAGTCTTTAGAGACATTAGTGTCATTCTAACCGCACCTCATCGTCACTCTTCCTCTCTCGATATTCTTTCATCTTTTTTTTTTTGCAAGGAAAGCAAACATCGTTTGTTTGTTATTTATTGTCTCACAAACGTGTTTCAATAAAAACGATATTTTTGTTGTTTGTTAAACAATGGGTTTTCTATTCTTTGAGTTGCAAGACAATCTAGCTACTCATTTTACCTGACAGTCAGAAGACGATCCGGCTGAATTGTGTCAACCCCATTCCGTGAATCTTTCAAACACAGCATGGGCACAGAAGGATTTGACAAAGCAAACAGTAGGAAGCTAATGTGGCAGTCACGAACACAATAGGTACAGCAAGTACTGTGACTAGTTGTCACACCACATTGGGATCCGTGACTAGCATAAGACCACACTTATATTGACTGAATTTCAATGAAAAAAGTGCTTGAATCATGAAAATTTAGATTTATTTCGCTTTTTTGCCCAAAAATTAGACTAATCAGACTGGCACAAAAGGAGTAAATGAATAGGCATGACAAATCGGAAAAGATGATTCATTGGGAATTGAGTTACTACCAAATAGTATATGCACCGACCAGAATTTGTCCTTGAAAATGAGATGTATAAAATTCTCTTGAACTTTGAGATACAAACGGGTCTCCCAATATCAGCCAGAAGATCAGACCAAGAATCAATTAACAAGAAAAAATGAATAAGTTATCTTGAGGATCTTACAGTTTCAGTGAACCACAGAAAAGAAAGCAAAAACATTGAAAAATACTTGGATATCGCTAGAGAACTAGAAAAAATGTGGAACATGATGGTGACGGTGGTACCAATTGTAGTTGATGAACTTAAAACAGTCCCAAAGACTTGGATAAAAGAATTGAAAAACTCGAAATCAGAGGAAGAATCGAGACAATCTGATCAACAGTATTGTAAAGATCAGCTAGAATATTGACAGGAATCCCGGAGAATTGAGGTGACAACTGTTAATCAGACTTCAGTGAAAGGCCCTCAGCTAACGCCGGTGAGAAAAACTTGCAAGGAGTAATAACAATAATAGTAATAATTTCCGTGAAGTTGGAAATCGAAAGATGAGCGGAGGACATCCAAACTATAACATTGTTGAGTTCAGCCAGAATACTAAGAAAATTTCTGGAGACATGAGGAGACTTGCTGTCACTTAGACTCCAATTAAAGACCATAAGCTAACATTGGTGGAAAAAAAACTCGCAAGGTGTAATATAATGATAATTTACCATATGTGTATGAATTTGAATTAAGAGAAAAGAGAAATCTTTATTCGAAACTAACTTGTAAAAGCAAAGTAGATTTAAATGAAGTCATGCTTAAAACGTCATTTCTCATTAAATCACCAAAATTAGACAGTGATGAGTCTGCTTTGTACTTAAATAGGTGATCACATACTAACAGCGGGCATTTTATCGAACCAAAGCATATGTGACAGAAGAAGGAAAGCTTATTAAATAATAACTCCGAGAGAAATATGACAAGCTGTTGAATTTTAAAAAACTCCGTATCATCTAATATTTTTAATCGGGTTAATTCAATTTTAGAAGATTTAATTTTCTCTACTATTAAAGCTATGAGTCGATGATGATTATTAAAATATAAGAAAATAATCAATAAACAGTGCAAAAATAATATCAATAGTTTCATATTTTTACGATCATCAATCGATACTACATTCTTGAGAAGCTTCTGCTATATATATATATATATATATATATATATAGGAAGAGGTTCTGAAGAACTAATTATATATTTATATTTATATACTATATATTTTTATGCTAATTTTTTTCTTCGTATCGGGTTTTTTAATTAATAAAAATGTACTTTGGCTCAACCCTCTTTTAGTCAGAATTGTACTGATGATCCGAGAAACCTAGGTAGATTTTTTCTGACTTTACACGAATTCATATATGTGTGTGTGTGTGTGTGTGTGTGTGTGCCCGACAACATATGCGTTTAGGGTGTATATTATTGAAGATGTGAGAAGTAAACAAAGCGAGAAAGAAAGAAAGAACAGGAGAAGAGAGAGAATGTTAGAGAGAGAGAGAGAGAGAGAGAGAGAGAAATAGTGTGTGTCAATGGAATTATTGATAATGACTGATTGATGTATGTGTGTGGAATGTATGATATTCAAATCTAAATCTGATTTCGAAGATTCTTTGTAAACGTGTAATTAATTTTAAAAGCGTGAACAATTTTATCTTTGCCTGTGGGCCAGTAGAAAGCTTTTTTTAATATTCAGATTCAAGCTTGATATTCATTAACAGTTAGAAATTTGTATGGCTTGAGTTTATGAATGGTAAAATCGTTTTTATTTAGTTTATGCAATGTTTGACGGTTCATTTCTTACCAAGAATTTCGAGAGAACTATCAAAGTTTCTTCAGTTAAAATAGCTTAGGTTCTAGAAACGGTAGCAAAAGGACTTATGTATATATTACTAAAATTATCATCATGTTTGTATGTGAGTAAATGTACGCAATCAAAAACGTCAAATTATAGCGAGATTTTTTTTATCAGATCAATATACTTAAAATGAAAAGCTTTACACTTAAAATTCGCTTACAAAAATGCTTCGTTCAGCCCAATTTGCAACTAGGTGATAATTTTGTGGGGTTGATTTTTACACGTGCACCATTGTACGATACACAAAAAAAAAAACTGCCGATTAAAATGTAAGGAAACTCCCTAAGAAACTGCTTTGAGACGTCAAGAGTCTCGTCATTATCACTCTATAATATAAGTTCCTCAATGGAGCCACATTCTCCACTACTTACAACAGAATTCAGTTATACCCTGAACTTACAGAGAATTTGATTCTCACTGAATCCCTAATGTTTAGCCTCTGACAAAATAAGCTAACTTAAACATAAGAATTCTATGGAAGGCCATGTTCACAGTGAAGAAGAATAAATACAAAATTTTAAAAAAGTAACCAGCGTTTATTCACTGATAATCTGCCAGCGTTTTTATATAATAAAGCATCAGTCTCATTCTGGGAACTTCATTAGCGATATTTTATAGAAAGTTATCATCAGCTGCTAAACTCAATTATTTTCGAGTGAAAATTTTGGTTAATCTCCAACGTACGCAACGTTTATTTATATAGTTAGGCAAGTGACTTTCACGGTTTCGGCTAATCAAGATGATTCAGTTGGCTTAAAACCAAGAAAACTGATTGCATATTTCTTCATATGAAATTGGCTAAGATTTGTTGTCATTCATTCATATATTACACAACTAAGATTATGTTTGTGGAATTATTGTTATTATGCGAGTCAAAGTTTTTACAATAAAACTATCACTAACCAAACGGAGTTGGTAAAAAATCAAACTTTAAGATAAAATGGGGTCTTGTCGATTGTGCATTTCAGGATCATCATACGCATTGAAAAGGTTTGTGCCTGTGTGCAATCAATTCTGTGTCAATATATTGTGTAATTTATTAAGCTCATGAGAGGAAGCATTACTTTCGAGGCGGGTCTCGTAAAATCAGATGTATTATTAAGGCTGATTAACAAAAGTACATCTCTAAATTTTGTTCTTATATATAAAAACCTGAACTTAGTGTATGAATTAATGAGATAGTCCTAAATGCAAAATAAGTTCGATCATTGCTGGATTCACACGAATTATAACCTTGTACCTGGCTAAGCTAAACTAAACGTAATAATCATTTTGCTATGCAAATTAATTATAAAATCAGCAACAAACAATCGATGTTAGTAATATTTTTAGAGTATTCTAACGTTTGATGATATCCATCTTATCTATCCGTTCATAAATATCATTCTAGTTATATATGTTTAAAATGGAAGTTAGATTGTTTTACTTCGTCTTAATAAAAGCGTCACTATCTTCGTGGACCACAATAATATCTTTATTAAGTTGGTTGGTTGGTTTGTTTGTTTATTTTACGGCCTGTTAATCCTTGTGAAGTCCTTTATTTTGAAAGCAATTATATGGTTTCAAGTAACTCATAATAATCCTTTGTAAACAATTATTGATTCAAGTAAATAATCTTAATACTTGTAATTTGTTCAAATATTTCTATTTAATATTAATAATTCTCAAGAACTTACATGGTTTCAAATAATTATTCATTTTTACAATAATAATTCTTTTTTTTTCACTCATAGTTACATAGCCACAAGTATTCATATCTGATATAAATAATTTTCAAACAGATTTATTTGATCCATCGGTTTAAGACAACAGGTACTACGACTATCAGTTCGAGTAATAGAAATGACTCCACATTCTCTTTGAGCTTCAGAATAGGAGCCTGACCTCTGGAGATGATTTAGTATTTTTATTAAAATATTGATAACTTGTTTTGCGAATATGAGGTGTTATTATGCAAATAGCTTAAATGCAGCATTAGCAATTCTTTATAAATAAAGTGAACCATAGAAAACCTATTCGATTAACACGATATCCCATCTACCTGAACAGATTATTATTTCATTATCTTGAATCATAATGTGAGTTTCTCTATGAAAGTCTTCATTCATTGATTTTTGTTAATGTTTTTACTACTTCAATTTTTATATAATGATTTCATTCCTTCACAGAAAAGATTTTTTATTTCAATATTGTTTTCCGTTCTCTTTTAAGAAAATACTTTTGATTATCACTTGTACCACACAAGGACTTACAATAATTCTTGAGTTTATCTACACACCATCATCAACTTGGATGGGACATATAATTTTACTACTAAAAAAACCAAACCTAAACAATTACTTTACACGTCCTGTTGTATTTTAAGTGGCACCGATTGACTATTTCAATGAAAAATCTAACCTTTAGCCTAAACACCCCATTCTCTTTAATGAGGTTCTTCATTTACCACTAAAAGATTACTATTGAGAAATCAATATTCATGGATTTTTCGCCCAACTTCCTCGTTTCTCTTTGTGATACGTATTTAATGGTTTCTCTTGGTGAAGGTTATCTAGTTGTTTCCCTTGTTGAGGTTTATTTAGTGGTTTCTCTTAATGATGCTTATTTAGTAGTTTCTCCTTATGATGCTTATTTAGTGAGTTTCCTTATTTAGTGATTTTCGTTTATGAAGTAAGTTGGTTTCATTGTTTTCATGGCTTAAGCAATAATTCGCATTTTTGCTCTCCGCTTACATTCACAACATCAGTCAGTTTCTTCAAATATAGTTTTGCTTATTCCCCTTATCATAGCCAATTTTTCTAATTCTTTTGTTGACAATGCTTGAATATCTTTGGTTGTTCGGTGAACTCTGCCGAGATTTTTCGCTATTTCTGTGATTGTGTTACGATTACACAGTGACATTAAATCTTTAAAATATCCTGTCTTACTTTGGAAATTATATCTTCCTTACCACCCATGACAGAATTTATATATATATATATATATATATATATATATATATGTGTGTGTGTGTGTGTGTGTGTGTGTGTGTGTGTGTGTGTGTATCGGAGATTAAAAAAGTTAACATAATTTTTTAAATGAAACGAAATTGGACTTCATGTACAATCCATTTATCGAGTTTCTTTACTTACCCAATTTTCTTGAGATGATCTAATATTGTTGATTAGCTCACATCCATTGACAGAGACATTTCATTGACACTCTGATGTGGGTTTTGTTAGTCGTCAATTGTGGATGGACATCCTCTACTCTTTGGATCTGCAACATTCCTATCCCACTACGTGCTGTTAAATTACAAATAGACCCATCACCCAATGCTCTGTTGAAATTGGCAACTTCTAAGAGGTATTGTGACCAGGCTTGGACTCATGAAAAAGTCAAATGTATCACTTTTCTTTTCATTAGGACATTTAATATTCCTTATCAAATTCTAAAAAAGTGATTAACAAAAAGGACAATTTGATCATTAGGAATGTGATTTTTTTACAGCTACTATGAGAAAAATATTAGAAGAATATTTAAACAGTTTATACTAAAATCGGAGAAATACTTTCTGAACATATAATAAATAAATATATAATAAAATCTCACATTACCTAGTAGTCTATTGTATATATGTTGCATATTGACTTTTGACAGAAGCATCAATTTGAGATTTCTACACAGGAGGGACCTGTGTAAACAAAGTAGTTACTGGAAAACAAGCAATGCGTGGGTATAAGCAGATCACATGAATTACGAACCGGAAAGAATGCGTGAGCGTTATGATGTTATACATACACAGGTAGAAAGGTCAGTTGGATCAGGCAGAAGAGATTCTGGTAGCCAAGAGGTTCGGAGAATGACCAGCGAGTCTTTAGAGTGGGCGGGGCTAGGTATTCTGCTGTGGACCCCGGTTGAGAACCTGCCGTCAAAGAAGCAAAGATGTAAGGCCCTGAATATAGAATAACAACGTAGTTTGAGAAAAGGTCAACGTGCAGTCCCCCGTCAGCCTGTGTCTGCGTCCTTCGTCTCTGTCAAACACTCGTTGCCAGTTTCGGTCTCATCATTCCTTCATTATGGTCCTTCATTCATCAATTGCTATACAACACATATTTCTAATAAAAAAAGATATAACCCGAAAATCTCAACTTCCCGTGATCAAGAGATTGAAATAGGAGGAGCTAGGTTACGAGACCACGATAAGATTGTACAACAAGTTTGTTCCAAAACTGTCAATGTTTAGTGTATTTAACCAACACTTCTTATGAGTAGCTGCACGTGTCGTTATTGTATAAGTGTCCTGAATATAATAATAAAATATACCAGGTGGTTAGGCTCCAATCTTATATTTCTGGAGGTCCAATAGATCTGAGGCAATTTCGAAAATAATTTCCTACAACAATGGTGCTTAAAAAATTAATATTCTGACTATGCAGTTTCTACTGGCATTAAAATTTGATTGGGATAGTTATCTGAAGTTATATAACTGATAGCAAATAATGATAATTATTATTGAATAAAAATGTTTAATTGAAACCGTATAATTGCTCACAAATTCTTAATATTAGATAGTGTTCTGCATCTGGTAGCGTCGGCTCCTGTTCTGGAGCTCTGGGGAGATTGGAGTCTCACGTTTGTGGATATTATTCCCAGGTCTACTCTAAATGAAAGTGGTTGTACATATTAGAGTCCTAACTATGGGTCAAATACATGTTTTAAAACTATAAGCATTTGATAGAGATATTTGAAATAACTGTGAGCAAATTATATATTATTAGTTACTTGTAGCTGTAATTGTTTAAAGCTGATTATTACTTTGTTAATTGATCAAGTTAATTAATTAAGTTAATTGAAACCATATAATTCTTAAAAAACAACTTTAGTCATAAATAACCCAAGTGTTGACATGCCATAAAACCAATCAACTCGGTCACTCTAAACATACGTGGCCCAGTCGGCTGGGGTTGTAGAGTACACTGACTGCATCTTTGTAGAGGGATATGTTTCCTCCAACGAGTGTCCTGATACAACACTAAAAAGTCTGATAGTGAGGCTCCAGTAATGCTGGAGCTTTAGGGAATACCGAGTACCCCTTCATTACCATTGCTCCCAGATCCACTCTGGCTCGGAGTGGTAGCACATGATAGGGTTTTATCTATGGGTTAAATAGAACTGTTTGACATTTAAACTTTGTCTTTGACTTTTAAACTGAGTGAAAACTGAATTACTTGGAATAGAACTGTTTGATCATTTAACTGTGTGGAAACAAATAATTGATGTTTAATTGAATTGTTGGTCTTAAATAGCAATACTGGAAAATATTTTACTGTGTGCAAACAACTAATTAAATAAGAAATTTATTCGTATTAGATAGAAATAAGTGAAACAATTTACCTGTGTGCAAAAGAAAATGAGCTCAGACTCGTTTAAAAATATTATCTACAAAATGTGTTTAGAAATTATATATTCAATATATATGTATAAAAGGATGTGATGATAAATAACCTACAATGTTTGATATGCCATAAAACCAAACCAAACCAAACCAATCTAAACATCATCATCATCATCATATCGCGCTGGTAGCACGGATATCCCTGACCCTCTCTCGCCACTCCTCCCTATTGTTCATCGCCCTAGGTAGGTCTTCAGGACAACATCCCGTATCCTCACATAGCTGCTGAATGTATGTTCGTGCTGGTCGTCCTGCTTTTGCACGGCCATGTGTGGGGGTCCATAAGAGTACATCACTTATGAGTTCGTCCCTGCTTCTCCAACAGTGTCCTGCATGTCTGAATTGAATAGTTTTCGTGATAGGTGGTAGGTGGCCGTACAGTTGGTGTCTTGTGGGGTGTTGCCGCCAGGACTTGTTTACAGAACTTAAAACTGTCAAAAAATATCAGAAAGATAAGATATTGTTGTTTCTCAGGCGTTTGCAGATCATCAAGTCTCTACTAATTCAGGGGTGTCTATCATGACATCACCTCAGACAAAGCAGCTCTCTTGAGTAAATAATGTTACCCATGAAGGATAAAGACCTAATCGTAAATATATAATTTTTAGTAAATGATTATTGCATTTTATTATATATTAATACTAAGAAGTTTTTTTTTTTTCGAGAAGTTGTGATGCGAAAGTTGTATTTATCAAAAAAGAAATGAACAAAGAATGAAACATTAATTTTCTTCAGAATAGTCTCCTTGGCATTCAGCACAATTATTCCCACCAGTTTTCCGTTGGTTGTAGCAAATACCTTTCTTGAAACGGTGATTGAGAAAAAACTACATGGGAACGATACAAGAATGTTGCAAGCTATCTTGAACAAATCTTGGAAACAACATTCGACGAAACAACAGCTTCACGGTCACTTACCTCCCATCTCTAAAGCCATCCAAGTAAGATGAACAAGACATACGGAACACTGCTTAAGAAGAAAGGTCAAAGTCATAAGTGACGATCTAGATTGAACCTCTATGCATGGACATGCTACAGTTGGCCGACCGGCGAAAACCTATTCACATCCGCTCTGTGCAGACTCACGATGTAGTGTGGAAGACCTGCCGGGAGCGATGGTTGAGAGGGACAGATGAAGAGAGAGAGAGAGAGAGAGAGAGAGAGAGTCAGGAAAATCTGCACTGAACTATTTTTTTTATTTCCGTTCACGTGGAGACTAATGCCCCGAGGTGCCTGCTCCGAGCTTTGTTGTAGGAATTTAACTTAGGCAGAGGTATTTGCATGAAGAGCTAGATTATCAGCGTAGTCTCGGTCTGACATAGATTCTGTCGGATATCGTCTGCTTCGTGAAATTTTGATAATTATATTTTTCTTTAACTTTGATTGAATGATTATTATTATGAGACGCATCAAGAATTTGAATGATACTTTTTGCGGTTTTCGCAAGAAATTCTGGGATAGAACTTTGACTTCATGACATCCAGAAAAATAGCATTTTTGTGTTTCTGGTTACCTGTTATCGTCATAAATCTCTGTTATTATTTCTGACACATGTTCAAGTCTTGTAGAAGAAGTCCCCGAAGTGTCATGGCTAAAATACTGGACTGCAGCCTTGAAGTACATATTTACCAACCCCTCCGCTCGGGCAGGATATGACACAAGGTTAGTTTTTAGGAGGAGTTTAACACGTTTGAATTCAGAGTTTTCCTTCTTCAAGACTAGTTGCCTCACCAAAGCTGAAGAACCTAGTCAGCCCTACTATTTACCCATAGCTGGGGGGAGAATAATTGGATTCATACTTTTCCCAAGGGTATTAGTGCTGTATGAAATGCAATCAGTTTCGTGCAGGATTTGAACTCATGTCACCGTGTCCATTGCCTTGAAGTAAGCGAGTTTGACCTTCAATCAATCTATTACATTCACTTTCGGATTAGTACCCAAAAGAAAAATTTGGGTTCTATAGTATCACTGCTACTCTTCTACAAGGATCGTTTTGACCTTAAATAACCAACAAACGTTGATATGCTATGGGTCAAAAGAAAAGAAACAGTCACGAGGTCACAGACACCTTTTTGTCTTTCTCCGTTTATTTCCTTCTCTAAGTCATTAGCTTTCTTTCTTTCTTTCAATATTTGCTTTTCTGATTCCACTGTCTGTCATTGTTTCTATTCTTACATCTTTGTTTCTTTCCTCCTTTTTTTCCTATTTCGCTCTCTCTTTCTTTTTATCTTATCTTTTATTTACCCCCCCACTCTCTCTCTTTTTTCTGTCTTTCTTCCTATCCCACTCCTTTTTTCATTTTTCTCTCTTTTGTTCTCACTTTCTTTTCATATTTTCCTTTTTTCCTGTCGTTACCTTTCTATCTTTTTATGCATTCCCTTGTTTTTTCTCATATATTTTTTCTATATCTGCATCTATTTCTAACTCTTAAACTCTTTTACTATTTTTTCTTATTTTTATTTATCCCTTTTCTTTTTCAATTCATTAAACTTATTGTTTTCGACAGAGCTCTTATATATATATATATATATATATATATATATATATATATATATATGTATATATATACATACGGGGGCATTCAATAAGTCTCCAGACTTTTTTGTACAGGCATTTGAAATTGTTGCAGACTCTTGCAAATTCGGTATGTTCTTGCTATACATCTTATGTGATAACTGTCCAATTTTTATGATTTCAGGTTCAAATGAACAGCTACAGCAGGAATTGGAATATACCCTACTAAAGCGTAATTGTCACTGAATTTCAAAAATGCAATCTGGACGTGAGGACACTTTAGAAGAACGATATGCAATAAAATTCTGTTTTAAACTTGGAAAAAAGGCCACTGAAACGTATAGAATGCTTCAGACTACTTTTAAAGCATCTTGCATGAATCGAGCATCAGTTTGTGAGTAGCATAAGACATTCAATGAAGGCAGGGATAATGAGAGGTGTGGGAAGTGTAAGGAATACACCAGAGTTGATTGGCCAAAGGGTTAGAGTTAGGGTTACTATGTTGAGGTTTTAAGGGAGTTCAGGAAAAGATTCCGTCGGAAGACCCCAATACTCTTCAAATCGGGCCTGTGGCATTTCCACCAGGACAATACACCAGTCCACAGCTCCATCCTTGTTACAGACTATTTGACCAAGATGGGCTTCAAGACAGTTCCTCAGCCTCTCTATAGTCCAGACCTTGCTCCCTGTGACTTTTGCTTATTCCCTAAGCTCAAAGGCTGTCGTTATGAGACAATTGAGGAGATGAAAGAGGATGTGACGAAGGTCATTGTCACGCTCACACAAGAGGACTTTGATGGGACCTTCCAGAAGTTGTTGGAACGGTACAACAAATGTATTGTAGCCGGGGGAGATTACTTCGAAGGGAACTAGAGTTTCATGTGTGTACTATCAATAAAAGTGCCCATACGAAAAAAGTCTGGAAACTTATTTAATGATCCTCGTATATATATATATATATATATGATATAAACAAGTACAATATTAAAACAATACTGTTTTGATTGTACTTATCGAATCAAACTTTATAAAACGTTGAAGCTTAATCGCTTAACAAACAAACAAACAAACAACAACAACAACAACAACGTAATAATAATAATAATAATAATAATAATGATAATAATAATAATAATAATACAGAAGATGTAATCCATTACTTCTCGAGGAAAATAACGACTGGGAAAGCCTGGGGGATTTCCTTATACAAACAAATCAAAATTTGGAACGGAACAGTCAATATATTATTTCAGGCAAAGCAACAATTGAAAAGCAGACATCTAAAGAAAACCTACTATGCTTCAATAGCATACAGTCCATTGCATAATGGGAACAAAAATGACAATAACCTTTTAAATTGTGCATAATCGGTCAACAAAATGTGCAATTGAAAAATCGTGTTTACACCAAGTAGAAGAAATATAACCCAAATATTAATAATAATAATGATGATAATGATAATAATCATAATCACGACCAAATCACGACAAAATTAGAACGCTCGGAGAAAAGGAAACCTACAAATATTTGGGTATCTTGGAGGCTGACACCATCAAATGAAAGACAAGATCCGAAAAGAATATCTCAGGAGAACTAGAAAACTACTCGAGATAAAACTCTCCTGCAGAAACCTCATCAAAGGAATAAATACTTGGGCTGTGTCCCTAGTTAGATATTCGGGACCCTTCCTCAAGTGGACCAGAGATGAACTTTAACTAATGGATCAAAGAACAAGAAAACTAATGACCATGCATAAGGCATTACACCCCAGAGACGACGTTGACAGACTATATGTATCCAGAAAAGAGAGTGGTTGAGGACTTGCCATCATCGAAGACACCGTTGACGCATCGATACAACGGCTGGAAGACTACATAGAAAAACTCGAACGAGGACTAATCACAGCCATCAGAAATGATACGGACAACATGATAGACGATAGAATGACAACAACTTGGAAACAAAAATGGGAGAAAAAACAACTCTATGGCCGCTTCAAACGACTAATAAACAACATCTCAGACCAGAAAACTTGGACCTGGCTATGAAAAGGAAACCTTAAGAGAGAAACGGAATCTCTCCTAATAGCAGCAGAGGATAACGCTATAAGGACCAATCATATCAAAGCAAAAATAGATAAGACGCAACAAAACTGTAAATGTAGGCTATGCAGTGACAGAAACGAAACGATCAATCACATAATAAGTGAATGCAGCAAATTAGCAAAGAAGGATTATAAGGCGAGACACGACTGGGTCGGTACTGGGAAATGTGCAAGAAATTTAAATTTGACCAGACTAACAAATGGTATATGCACAACCTAGCACCTGTCCTAGAAAATGACACACATAAACTCCTATGGGATTTTAAGATACAAACGGATCACCTAATCCCGGCCAGAAGACCAGACCTTTTAATAATTAATAAAAAAAGAGAATTTGCAAAATAGTTGACTTTGCTGTCCCGACGGACCACAAAATAAATATGAAGGAATATGTGAAACGAAGGATAAGTACCTCGACCTTGCTAGAGAATTGAAAAAGCTGTACGAATTGAAAAAACGATTGTGCCAATTGTGATTGGTACTTTAGGTACAATAACTAAAGGATTATTAAAAGGCCTGGAGGACTTGGATGTTGACGAACGGGTCGAGACTATCCAAATTACAGCATTGCTGAGAACCGCCAGAATCCTGAGACGAGTCCTGGAGACTTGAGGAGACTTGCTGTCACTTAGACTCCAGTGAAAAACCATCAGCTGACGCTGATGTGAAAAACTCTAATAAGTAAAATAATTATAATAATGATAATAATAATACAAAAAGTGACTAGTAATCTAGTGGATTTTGCCGTTGAAAATAGAAGAAAAAGAGTGACAAATACTTGGATCTTACCAGAGAACTAAAAAAGTTATGGATCTTGAGGGAAATTGCCGTTTTTACGCTTGGAATGGTCCTCAAAGTCTTGGAAAAGAAGTCTGAAAAAACTGGAAATCACAGGAAGAATCAGAGGAAGAATTATGACCATCAAGGCTACAGTATTGTTAAGATAAGGAAGAATATTCAGAAGAATACAGGGGACATGACGAGACTTCATGTCATTCGGACTCCAATAAAAGACTACTAGCAAATGCAGCTGAGAAGAACTCGCCAGGAGTAAAATAACAATCTCCAAAGGCTTTTAGTAAAGCGACTGCATGACTTAGAGATGAGAAGAAAGGAGAAGCCATCTAGACTACAGCATTATAAAGACCGGTCAGAATACTGAGAAGAGTCCTCGAGACATGAAGATGTGGCGATACAACCGTCCTCGACAAATACAGGGGTGATTCTACTTCCAATCCGCTGTCGGATATATCTTCTGATGACACGATCGATTCACTCTCTGCCCACCAAGTGTTTTTTAGATCCAAACAACAGACCTTAAACTGAGTCACCGGTCTACAATTAAGAAAGTAAAAAACATAAAAGTCGACGCCAAGAAACAGAACACAAAACACGACTTGTAAAAATAACACTATCAATAAAATATTTTTTGAAGATGATACTTGTTAAGTTTTTGTCTGATACCAGTTCAGGAATTAACAGTCAGTCAATTCTCTTAGGCTTTTCTATTCTCGCTGTCTATAGTCTGGCGCAAAGCAATCTTAAATGGCAGTTATATTTGCTTTCCTCAATCATTGGTACTACTTCACAAGGGCTTATTACATTAAGCTTCTTTTTTCCGCAGCGTTGTATTATGGTTGGCTTTCTTCGCTTCCTATACTCAGGACAGTCTGGTACAAAGTCAAAGACTCAGATATTCGGTGAAACTGCTCACCGACTCACGTGATACTCTTCCCTATGTATATCGCTCGTCAACTCGGAGAGGAAATCCTTTGCTTTATATATATACATATATATATATTTCATCAGAGGATAGGGAGAGCGACCCCACCCGAATTTCTATTTTGTCCTAATTTGGATTTCGGTAATTTTTGGAGTCGTGTATTGAATCAGGATACTTTAAAAATAGAAAAATAAATTCCATATCGAATTCAGGAAATATGTTATTTAATTTAAAATCAGTCGCTTTGATAATTGACAGATCCGGCTTTGATTTGAAATCATTCTTTCGCTGCAAACCGTCAAGAGCACACTGATCTGTTAAAACAATTCACCCATCTGACTGCCTCAGTTTAAACCATAACAATTCATTTTGTCAAATTCCTTTCTCATTAAAATAACATGATTTTTTTTATCAACACTTCATTTCAAAAACCCATTACGGCATTGCACATTTGAAATGTATTACACTGTTCTTCCCAAATCCAAATCAGTTTCTTTTTCCTCGGGTTAGTAAAATTTCCCTGTCTGGTCTCAGACCATATAGGGTTACAAGAAGACTTGCTGTCACGCAAAGTCTTGGGGAAAACGCTGGAGTGCAAAACGCTGGAGTGCAAAACTCTCAAGGCAGTATAATAATAATAATAATGATCGGATCTTATCTGAGAGATGAAGAAATGTTAAATGAAATCGAAAGGTATACCAATAGTATCAAATATTCCACCCCCCAGTAAAACAGACTGTATGAACTGGAGATCTTTGGAAGAATCAAGACCATCCTGCTAAAGTTCTCAAGAGTTCTGAATAACTGTAGAAACCTTCAGTCACGTTGACTCCAGTAAAAACTATCAGTGACTACTACTTCTCCTACTATTTGTATTATTATCATCATCATCATCATCATCATTATTATCATTTTATTCTTTTGGGAGTTTTTCACACCAGCGTTAGCTAATGGTTTTCCACTGGAGTCTAAGTGACTGTAAATCCCAAGTCTCCAGGACTCTTCTTAGTGTTCTCGCTGATTTAAAAAATGCTGCAGTTTAGTGAGTCTTCATTCGCCTTCTTATTTCCAAGTCCTCCAATTTCTATATCGCGCCGATTACAATTAGTATCACCACCACTCAGGTTCCATAGTTTTTTCAATTCTCAAGAAAGGTCAAAGTACTTATCTCTCTTTTTACTTTCTTTCAGTTTTACCCTGTGGTCATCCGGAACGGTAAAGTCGACTATTCAGCTGGTTCTCTTTTTTTGTTGATTATCACTAGGTCGAGCCGTTTGGCCGAGATTCGATGATCGTTTGTATCTCAAAATCCCAGTGAAATTAGTGCATCTCATTTTTCAGGGTGGATTCTGGGTTGTGCATATACCATTAGTTCGTATGGTCAAATTTAAATTTCTTGTACAATTCTCTGTGGATCACCTTGCCTATCCAGCCGTGTCTAGTCTTATACCCCCTGCAAACTTACTGCATTCACTTATCATGTAATTATCGTTTCGTCTCTATCACCACATAATCTATATCTGCTATTTTGTTACGTCTTGTCTATTCATGCTTTTGCATAGTTAACCCTTATGGCGTTTTTTGTGCTGCTATTAGAAGAGATTCAGTTTCTCTCTTAAGGTTTCCCTTTCTTAGCCATGTCCAAGCCATCTCGCATGAGATTTCACTTGTTTGTCGCTTTAAATGTCTATACAGTTGTATTTCTTCCCATTTTTGTTTTCTAGATATCTTATCCTATTGTCTGTATTGTTTCTGGTATCTGTAATCAGTCTTAACACATTTTTATGTTGTCTTCTAATCTTTGTATCGATGCATCGACGCTATCTTTGATGCTGGCAAGTCCCTTTCTCCTTTTTTTGACACAAATAGTGTGTCGACATCATCTCTGAGATGTAAGGACTTATGCATCGTCATGTGTTTTCTTATACTCTAGTCCATTTATTGTGAGTTCTTCTCTCGTCCACTTTAAGAATAGTCCGTAGTATCTTATGAAGGGGCAGCCCAGGTGTTTACTCCTTTGATAAAATTTCTGCCATGTAGTTAGCTTTCGATTAGCATTCTTATTTTCTTGAGGTATTCGTTTTTTATTTTTATTTCATCTCCGTGAGCTTAATGGTGTCTGCTTCCAATATTCCCCAGTATTTGTAAGTTTCCTTTTCTCCGAGTGTTCTGATTTTGTTTTGATTTAGTAGTTCTATTCCTTTCGTCATTTGTCGTTTTCCGTTTTTCATTTTTCTATACCAAATTCTATTCCTATATCTTGATTGTATATCCCTACTGCCTCTATTAGGCTTTCCAATTCTTTTTCATTTTTGGCAAAATGTTTGACGTCATCAATTTACATTAGGTGGTTGATTTTGCGATTTATGAAGTTTGTATCCGCTAGTATATTTCCTAAGTATATGATTGAGTAGCATCATCACTATTACAACAGTAATGGTAATAGCGTATCTCCCTAGAAGATCGCTCTCTGGATTTTCACCACAGCTAATCTTTTCCTTTCTGCTGTAAGTTTACTCTAAAGTTTTCCGTGGTATTCTCGATAAACTTTATGACCTCGTCAGATAACTTGTACACACTGCGGGATCATATCATAGGCCTTTTTGCAATAAATCCACGCCATTGTAAGATTTTTTGCACCTCGTTCTGCTCTCCTTGATGATGTGTTGATCCACGTATAGTAGCTCTTTTTCACTGATCCATTTGCTGCATCCTTTCTATTCCTCGAGGAACAGTCAGTGATTTATAAGCGACTAGTAAATTTCCTCCCTTATTTGGGCTGTCAGTATTTTCCATATTATCGGTAGGCACGTTAGGAGTCTGTAGTTGTTGGGGGCAGTTTCTTTTTAGCAGTCTTTTTGGATCAAGGTAGTCTTTCCTTTGATCATTCATTCGGGTATATCTGTTTCTTGTAAGCATTTATTCATTTCGATTGTCAGTCTCTCGTGGGTGGAAGTGAATTTTTCAAACCGGTATCCATGTATGTCATAATGGCCTGGTGTTTTTCAATTTGGTATTTTTTAGTGTTGCCCTGAGTGAATCGAGGAGTATTTTCCCCTTAGGTCTTTCTTCGAGTCCTTTTATCTCTTTTCCTATGCTGCTTATCGATTCAGCTTTTCGGTTATGTTCTCTTTCTTTCCAAATTTTACCCCCAAATTGCTTTGTTTCCTTTGCATCTGGTTATTGGTATGTCTTCATGTATTCTCCCTTTACTTAATGGCAGAGTTTTTTTCCGTTGTTTTGGAATGTACTGTTTTGTCTGATCTGTTTTGCTTTATCCTTTCTCGGAATGTTTTTAGCTTTCCTTCTTTTGCCATTACCTTCTGGTTTATTTCCTCGAGTTGTATTGTTTGTTTTACTTGTTGTGCCACTTCCTCCCTCTTATCATTTTTTTTCTTGTCGTAGATTTCTAATCGGCGTTTCCATTCAAATTTCCCATCCAGGTTTTGAGTTTCTGTTCTTTAGGTAAACACCAATTTCATCACGGACTAATTTTGTTCCTGCATAGATTAGTTCGTTTAATTCCGTGATATTAGTTGAAATATGTGTTAATAAATCGTTTATTTTTCAGTTTCTGCCACGATTGTTTTCCAGTTTTAGTTTCTTACCGATGTTAATCTAGTCGTCTTTTCAGGCATAATGCTCTTTAAAACCTCTATATTCATTTTTTCTTCTTGTGTCAGTGTTTGTTGTATATAGTTTGGGTATATGTTGTTTCGATTGTTATTGATTTGCGGTTCATTTCGGTTAAGGTGTTCTCGTATTTTAGTTTTTGGTGAATCGATTTTTGTATTTGGGTCTTGTTGCCTGATTGCTTAGTTATTTGTCTGTGTATTTCTAATATTTCAAGATCTGAAAACTAACCTTTCTTTATTATCGTCCTAACTTGGTCAGCGAATTTTTGGCTTGTTTTCTGTAACATTCTTCTCAGATTTCTAATATTCTTTCCTATACCCTCTTTGTGTATGTTTGCTCCTAAAATAGCAGTGAAGTAGAAGTTTGTTGTCTTCCCTAGTCCATTTTTTGTGTTATTGTCTCTGGTTTGTGTGGTTACTTCGGTCATCATTTGTGTACCTGAAAAAAAAGGATGTCTCTGGATCCCCCATGTTTGAGTCTTATGTGGTATTATGTTTCGATTTCTCATTTTTATCATCGATAGTATATTGTGGCTATACCAGATTCAGGGGTTGTTTAAAATCTGTGCACTTATCATAGATGTGACCAACTCATCTTTACGATAGAGAACTCGTAAGCAGATCATAAAAAATAATTTGGCATTTTTCCCACATCGATAGATGCCACCTGTATCGATGAGTAGCAGTAGTTAACTGACTGAACAATTTGATTCGGGTCGGTGAACTATGAATTTCATCTGGTTCTGCCAACGCTTTCTGTTATAAAGGTGTTGGTTCTGCTCGCCGTTAACCCAACTTTGAATTCATCCAGCTTACTTCACTTACAATGGCTTCTAATGATATGTATCCGATGAAAATTTGGTTTGTTAAGTTTTAACTTTGTCAAAATCCAGCTATTCACTGTTTGTTCAATTGTTCAGCCCAAGAGTAATTAGGCGCTGTGTGTTATAAGATTTACTACTTTCATATTATTTCATAGTGATTATTAAGTTTAACAGGAATATATCAAACACTAAATTAACAGTATCAACTTTTATATATTGTGACGTTATATTCTACTCTGACCTCAAGAGATCGGCATCTCGGTCATTGTCCTCAATAGAAGGCTGTTACGTAGAATGTGAATCGCCGAGAGAAGCCTGGCACTTGACACTTCACAAATAAATCCCGGTCAAGACTCCTATTTAGGCGTATGAGAAACAATGTGGATGCTGATTCGAGGTTAGACTTGTCTCAGATGTCGGTAAGGGGTTGCCGATTCACTGACACATACACCACCAAGTCCTTTGTCCCCATACACCCTCATATCATGGAGGAACGAACTTCTAGGTTAGATAATATTAACTGTAGACAGATTTCCAAAACCTCTTGTAATGTTTAAGGAAGTAATAAGACGTGCTAGTAAAAATTTTTGAAAGCGGTATGAGGCCGAGATATAAGATTCATGCAAAAGTCAGACCAACAGAGGAAAGAACACAATCAAAATATTTCAACACTTGGCTCCATTTAAAATATCACAAAATCTTAATATGCAACGATCAAACAAATAATGATGAGATTTAAGCAAGTTCTTTTTTCTTTTCTCTTTTTAAAATACTGGCATTATTAAGCCAACAGGAAAACATCAAACAAAAATGTCTCTCAACAGTCCTTTTCTTCTTTCTCTTTTTTCTCTTTCTTTTTCTCTTACTTGAGCAAAAGTGTCAAAGACGCTGGACTGAGGCGTGTAGAAATGTTCATTCAATATTTTTAATTATAGGTGAAATAGAACATTTACAGGTTTTCTGAATACATACAACTTTCCAATATTTAAGATTTGGAAAAGGAAAACGGTTTGAGCTGTACTTATCTTTGACGGATTTTCAACTTCTAGATTTTTCTTCTTTCTATCTTTTTACGGGGGAGCCATCTTCTCGCGGGGCTGGCTGAAATCAGCCTTTTGTTCCAATGCTAGATTTGTTCAAACTAAAGATTCTCCTTCAAATTTCTCCAATGCGTGCCGGCCTATTTGGCGCGAAGACTCTGTCGACCATCATTCGACTTTTTCTCTTCTACCACCTCGCCGAATCACGCCACCCGATTGACCTTGACTTCCTTCGTTTCAGCAGGCTAAAGTGCAAAGGGTACAGTTCGCTTACCCTTTCTCTCCCCTACCACTTCAACGGTCGGTCCCTGTTATCCGATCTTTCTTAATGCCTGTAAATTCAAATAAAGAGGAGTAAGGGTATTGACTTCCCCTTCACTCTCTCTCTCTCTCTCCCTATAGCATACCACGTCACAATATCTAAACAGCGAAAACTTCGAGACGAGGAAATGCAAGTAACAAAATGAAACATGAAATTAGTTTCAAATAGTTAAAGCAAGGACAAATATTGAAGTCAATACATACAATCTGGCAGATCAGAAACTAAAAGGCATGGAAAGCGAAAAGTTCAATAAATACAATGCCAGAGAGCTGAAAAGTTATGGAACATGAAAGTGACAGTGATTTCATTTGTAGTTGAACTCCTTGGAACAATCCCGATGAATCAGGAAAAGACATTTGGAGATATGGAAATCCGAGAAAGAATTCATATGAATCCAGTAAACAGATAAAAGAAAAAAGAAAACAAATAAAGAGAGGAAAAACTTTGAAAAGCTTAGAATAAGTGATAATTCAAGGGAGAATTAAAACTGGTGAGACAATATCATTCTTGAAATCCCCACTGTGCGACACTAGTAAAAAAAGGAAAAACTAAAAAACGAAGCAAAAGCAATATAAAAACAAATCACAGAGAAAAAGTTATGAAAAGGGAAGAGATAAAGTAGAACGTCGTCTCGACTTTCCAATGACGTCTTCATCTCATCACACAATTCAAATAAACGTCACTTAACTGATTTTTTTTTATTGACCGCTTGTATCTTGATTTAGTTCACGAATTTCTCGGAAATATTCTTCTTGTTCACGTTGACTTGTGAATTCGTCTGAAAATTCAAATCTTAGATTATTGAATTGACACTTTGTTGTTGGAAAATTGTGAATACAACAAAGGACGATACGAAAAGGTTGCATCTTGATCTGGTATTACCACGATGTAACGGAAAATCAACAAATTCTGGCAGTATTGTCAGATATCGGCTAGCCTCTTTGCTACACCGTTGTTTTTTTACAGCAGCATCTGTGTATTATATTAATAATATTATGCATACTATCAGCCTTAAGTAATTATACTCTACCATTTTTGAAGCCAAACATACGAGGATTTTATTTCTAATAGAATATTAGACAATCAAAATAGATATTCGGTTTTATATATAACCAAATTTTATTGCATTCAAACTTTCTAACCCAAAACAAAATTGTCTATACGTAAATAGGGGGAATTTATTTTAAACTGGTACATATTCAATGTTTTAGAACTTGGTATTAAATAATGTCTAATAATGTCAGGTTTATTTGCATAACGCTGGTTTACAAAGAAACTGAGGCAAGCATAAAAATACCCGTTTTTATCTAATTTGAGGGTGATGAATTCAAATTTGAAATCCGTTTTTACTCATCACCTCTAGTTTTTTAGATATGCATAGTGTGCATTCTGTGCATATACGGTACATAAAGGCGTATATGAATTCAGGGTTAATTCTAATATTGTGAGACTTATGGCTTATTTTTTAGTTATTATGCTCTAAATGTAAGTGATAGCATTACATTATATATATATATATATATATATATATATGTAGTTATATATCAAGACGGATTTTGACAGTTAAAGCAGCAGGTCTCAATCCACACTCTGGCAGACATTGGAAGAGGTTGTCTCGCAGGCGGCGCAGGGGGTTGGTGTCTCTCAACTATCGTGTTACACATCTTTTGGGTTACTAAATATTAGTATTACATTTTCAAATGCACATTTAGTTTTACTTTGTTATATTTTCAGATTCTCCAATGGCTTCAAGCACGTCAAAATGTCGAGGATACCTCAACTAGGCCAATTCTTTCTGCTATGTATGTGGGGACTTCACAACAGTTGCACAGCGTCGAACCATCGCTTCCCTCCTCAGAACTGCCTACTTTCACTATTTTGAATGTAAAATTGGTGATAAGGACAAGTCTTGGTCTCCACACATCTGTTGTAAACCCTGCTACAATGGACTAACTGCATGGTTTAATGGCAAGAAAGTGGCTTTCAACTTTGCAGTCCCGATGGTTTGGAGAGAACCGCGAAATCACGCAGATGATTGTTATTTTTGTTTAACTAATATAACTGGTTTCAATGCATCTTCTGGGAAAAAGATCAAATATCCCAACCTTCGATCTGCTATGAGACCCGTTCCCCATTCAGATGATCTTCCTGTACCCACACCTCCAGTAAATAAGGATCTTCTTTCCTCATCAGATGAAGAAATGCCTTCAAGGGAGGATTCTGCCGAGTCAATATCTTTGGAAGATACTGAGTCTACATATTCAGGAACAAGTGGCAATGAGCCACACTGGATCACACAAGAAGACCTGAATGATCTGGCTCGTGATTTGTATCTGTCAAAACAGCAGTCAGAGCTCTTGGCTTCTCGGCTTAAACAGTGGAACCTAGTCCAGGAAGATGTAAGGGTCACCAGTTTAAGGAATCGGAACAAATAAGATCATTGAATTTCTTATGGGTATGCAAGCGGGGTTCACAAAGTACTGTTGTTTTCTCTGTCTCTGGGATAGTCGAGCTGTATCCCAGCATTACAAGCAGAAGGACTGGGGGTCTAGAAGCACTTTTGTTCCTGGCGAACACAGCCTCAAAGAAAATCCTCTGGTGGACATGAATAAGGTGCTTCTTCCTCCTCTTCACATCAAGCTTGGATTGAGGAAGAATTTTGAGAAGGCGTTGCACAAAAAAGTTACTGCCTTCCAACACTTGTCTACTATGTTCCCAGGTCTTAGTGCAGCTAAGCTCAAAGAGGGCATCTTTGTCGGACCTCAGATCCGAGAAGTGCTGAAGGATACTGATTTTGATGAGCTTCTTAACTTAAAGGAACTGAGAGCATGGGAAGCATTCAAGTCAGTCTGTAGTGGCTTCCTTGGTAATGCACGTGTACCAGATTACCAAGCCTGTATTGAGAAGTTGCTAAAGTCTTACGAGGATATGGGGTGCCGAATGTCACTCAAGATTCATTTTCTCCATTCCCACCTCAACTTCTTTCCGCCAAACCTTGGAGCAGTGAGTGATGAGCATGGAGGAAGATTTCACCAAGACATTACGAAGATGGAGAGCAACTATCAAAGCAAATGGAACCCCGGCATGATGGAAGACTTCTGCTGGATGCTCTTGCGTGACATCACGGAGGCAAAATACACCAGATCTTCTAAGAAAACACACCTTTGACTGTCTGTGCTACTATGAATTGTGTAATTGTGTCATCCAAGTATATTGATTCAATCAGTGTTCTCTATTTATCCTGTTTTATCTGTTATAAGCTGCTGCAACTCTTGAAATATGCACATATGTTCTCTGCTTATACTAAAATGAGATTATTTAAAAGTCAGAAAACTAGAGGTGATAGAGCAAAACTATTTATACATTTGAATTCAGCACCTCCAAATTAACAAAAAAAAAACACCCATCCCCATTCTTGCCTCAGACCAAAAATTTATTTTTGTAAACCAGTGTAATGTTTACCTAGAAATTATACAATCCTGATTTCTATAACTTCAAAGAAAATGTACTTAGAGGTGAACAATAATGTATATATATATATAGTGTCATCCACAGACAGACTGTTTCGTTCTATCAGAACTCTTCAGTGTGGCTAGACACGCAACACGATCGAAGCCGGGATCGAAACCCGTCCAACTTTACGTTAGACTAAGTTCCAGACCTCTCGGTCACCAAGCGGACCACGTTGGCTAAGGGGATTTTAAGGTATTTATTTTAGCAACAGCAGCAGCAGCCTTTGTTCACATTTTTAATACCCTATCGGCTACCAGAGTGCTCAATTCTTTCGAAGAGCTTTGCATTACGCTAGTGGCGGCCGACAATTCCTTCGCCAGAATGCTCAACCCCCATGGGGGGCGTATATATTGTCATCCACAGTCAGACTGTTTCGTTCTATCAGAACTCTTCAGTGTGGCTAGACACGCAGGACGCTCGAAACCCGTCCAACTTTACGTTAGACTAAGTTCCAGACCTCTCGGCCACCAAGCGGACCACGTTGGCTAAGGGAATTTTAAGGTATTTATTTTATCAACAGCAGCAGCAGCTTTTGTTCACATCTTTTATACCCTCTGTGAGTATGTGTGTGTGTGTGTGTGTGTGTGTGCAGAGAGAAGTTTATGGTTCTTACTTGTTCACTTGGTGAATTTGGAGGACCAAATTTTTCAGCATCATTAAATAGTACTCAATATCAGTGACAAAGCATTTACACCCCCATATATATATATATATATATATATATATATATACAGTTATATCATTCATATTATAATATTCATATCATTACTAAACCTCAAATCCTTAAATTTATAGATAAAATCACAACAAGTATTATAGATAATACCATATTAAGAATTATCAGCACAATTAATATTACTATTACAATTATTACTATTTATCATCAAACAACAGCAGGTGTCAACACCTACCACTATATGTTATCACTTAATATAATGATTAACATTTGATAATTAATTGCAGTAGCAAATCTTTCTAATATTAATGATTATTTCTATGTACTACAAAAAAATCATTCATAATACGCACTCTGTAATCGAAATAAATTAATAACTTATGTCACTTATTACATAATTTGTTTAGAATATAAGAATTAATTAATCAAGATCAAATCTTAAAACATATATACTAAAATCCAAAGTATATTTACTTTGAGAACGCACACACAAAAATATATATATATATATATATATAAGAGACTTTTTTGTACTGGCATTTAAAATTGTCGTAGACTCTTGAAAATCCACTATCTTATTGCTATACACCTTATGAGATAACAGACCAATTTTTATAATTTCAGCTTCAAATGAACAGCTACAGCAGCAATTGGAATAAACCCTACGAAAGCCTGATTGTCACAGCTGGTGAATTTCAAAAATGCAATCTGGACATGAGAACACTTTAAAAGAACGATATGCAATAAAATTCTGTTTTAAAATTGGAAAAAAGGCCGCAGAAACGTAAGACGTTGTCACAACAGCAGGGAGATGCTCGAGCTGATCAATTCTGATCCCGCAGTTCTTGATGCTCTGGTGACCTGCGATGAAAGCTGGATCTACTGCTATGACCCAGAGACCAAGAGATAGAGTTCCCAGTGGAAGCATGCTGGCTCTCCCAGACCCACGAAGGCCAGACAGAGCAAATCCCTCCACAAACTTTTGATGATGCCTTTTTTTGAAAGCACTAGCATGATCTAGATGCACTGGGTTCCCACTGAACAGACAGTCAACAAGGAATACTATGTTGAGGATATAAGGGAGTTAAGGTAGAGATTCCGTCGGAAGAGGCCAGCAACTCTTCAAATCGGATCAGTGGCATTTCCACCAGGACAATGCACCAGTCCACAAATCCATCTTTGTCACAGACTATTTGACCTAGATGGGCATCAAGACAGTTCCTCAGCCTCCCTATAGTCCAGACCTTGCTCCCTGTGATTTTTACTTATTCCCTAAGCACAAGGAAAAACTTAGAGGCTGTCGTTATGAGACAATTGAGTAGATGAAAGAGGCTGTGACGAAGGTCATTGACACGCTCACTCAAGAGGACTTCCATGGGGCCTTCCAGAAGTTGTTGGAACGGTACGACAAGTGCTTTGCAGCCGGAGGAGAATATTTGGAAGGGGACTAAAGTTTCATGTGTGTACTATCAATAAAAGAGCCCATATGAAAAAGTCTGGAAACTTTATGTGTGCTCATTGTATATGCATAAATATATATATATATATATATATATATATATTGCATATATGCATATATATATATATATATAAAGTTGCCGTTGATTTTTTTTGTTTTATATATATATATATATATATATAGCAATTTATTTCTTTGATTTAGTAATTTACTGGTATTTCTATATTCTATAATACTTATTTTTTCTTCTAGACAGAGATTACATCTGCTTCTGAAATTACTTGGTGTGGTTGATCTTTTAATAAAATCCCATCTAACTAATGGTATAAGGCCACGATCATTCAATCTCGAAAACCATTTAAAAAGAGCTGTTTGGTTTCTTAAGGAAAGGTTAGAAAAAGAATGTCAATTACTATAAAGCCTCTGCTTCCAATTTCCAGCAGAAATTTCAAATTATATTTTTATGTCCTTTCGGTTTTCCATTAGGAAAATGGTTGCCATTCTCGGAATTACATTTACCACCAATTGGACATTCTTCTCTAATTCTGCAGTTACATAATGGTTTACACAAACCTCGTCTATCAACACATGATTTTTTAATTAAATTTTTATTATGGTTGCTAATGATTTTGCGCGAATAACCGATATTAATTGTTTTCCTGTTAATATTTTCATCAATGGGTTATTTCCATTGAAATATTTATCTATAAAACTTAGGAAGTACTTATCTATATTAATAGTAGATAATTTACAAAAATTAGGGTTGAACCATAATACACTTCTTTTCTGTCTTTATTTTTTTTTTTTATTTCTACAGCTGCTATCATTGTTATTCGAATCATTAGTGTTATTCAATCTATTATTTGTTTCACCATTCACAGTCCTATAATTACAATTACTATTTTTGTCGTTGTCAACATTGTTATTGTCATTGCTTTCATTATTACAAGTCACAATATAACTTATAAGAATTTCTAGGTATTCTAATTTTTCTTTAAATCAGCTTTTTTCAAGGGCCTCATCATATATCCGATTATTTTCATAAAATATTTTTATTTGGAAATAATCTATCAATTCTTATATTAACAGCATTTGGATTTGTCTAAATATTGATCCAGGGTAGTTAGCATTAACATTAATAAAGAAGGGGTTTGTTTGCCTTTATAGAAGGATTCTAAGCTATTTTCAGATAAATCAAAAGTAATATGTAGGTAATTTACTACTTTTAGATTAGACATTATTTCAATTTTAAATCCCAGGAATTAAAAATTTTCTTTTGAATACTTGATGTTTTGGGGCCATTGCTCTCTGGTATAAAGATGAGGCTATCATTCCAATATAAGCCTATTTGCTTAGGGTCGACATATATATATATGACAGGGACAATTATTTGATCTGTAATTTATTTCATTATGATTTACATTGAGCTTTCATTTGGATTTTGAATTTCATGGATATTGTAGATAGAAAATAAGAAAATAGAATCGTTACCGCCATCGGTTGATTTGGCATTGGATAATATATATATATATATATATATATATATATATATATTGGATAATATATATATATATATATATATATATATTTATATATATATATATATTTCGTCAGACGAATGCAAAATGCCCAGAACCTAGGATTATAGACACTACCAAGTAATATATATATATATATATATATATATATATCTTTCCTACGTTGTTTTTACTTTTTGTTCATATTTTCCTTCTTTTCTCTCTTTATCTTTATGTCTTTTTATACCTCTTCTTCTTGCTCTTTTTATAATCTATTTCTCCTTCAGCATTTTTTTCTTTCTTTCTTTCTTTCTTTTGAGCATTCTACAAAACTGTACCTCATCCATAACTGTAAAAAAAAAAATAATTAAATAAATAAAAAAACTGTGCAGTTTCTATGTATCAGACTTTGTATATGTAAATGTATGCGTTCTTTATAGTTCATTTCAGTCATTTTTATTTGATTTTATTCTAATCATTTGCCTATCTTTAAATCCGCGTCATAAAGATTCGCTTTTGAATAACATAAAAGATGTTCAGCTAAATAGTTTCAACACAAAGCTGTTACTTCTAACGGTAACATTTTGTATCGATACAACTAGAACATTTTAAAAGCCTCACCCATTTTTGCAGCAACGGACTCGATGCCTACATAAAATATATTTTAAACGCAGTCTGGCTGGAAAGACCTAATTTAGTCTATTAGTATTGATGAAAAGTCAGAGATGTGAGTTGTCGGTGATACGAGGTACTTTTATGATAGAAAAACGCGTAGGGTAAACAATTAAGCGTACTGTAGTTTTAAAGCCTCCCACAGCAGCCGACAAACTTCGACTTCCGAAATTAAAGCAGGAAAGAATAGAATAAAGAATTTACCTAGCTTTATTTAGTTTGGCACGAGGCCAAAAGTTCACAGGAGCTAGAGAGAATCGAACTCACTTACAATAGTCGACTTAACTAAATGCAATTTTAAGGTCATTAGGTTAGTGCTTACATTGTTTGCAATGTCATTCGCTATAGATTCGTTGATATTAGGAAGTTGAGAGCGTAAATATATCGCTGGTGTCAAGGGACAGACGAAAGAAGGCCATAAAACACACACACACACACACACACACACACACACACACACACACACACACACACACACATATATATATATATATAGTTTAACTGAGTCAGTCGGTAAGGCTCACTGGAGTCTGAAGTCAGTTCATACTGGAAAGCGCCGAGGAAGGTGTTGAAGAGGAAACATCTCTAACACAGTTAAAGAAAAATTGTTTACAATTTAGTTTCAAGTATTCCAATTTAACATCAATAATTTCCGAAAATATCTATTAGATTCATAAATGGAGCCCAACAGGTATTCTTCCTCTTAATCAAACTTGGTATTCCGGAATTGAAGCTTCACCACTGGATACAGTTTAATGTTGTACTGTTGGGATTTTATTTCTGAAAGAAGTTTTGATTAAACACAAAATCTTTAAGGGTTATAAACTGAGTTTTAAAAGGTTATGAACTAATTTAGCAGAGCAAATAAAGCTGAAAGTTTTTGAAGAAATGAAAACAATTTTACTATTTAATGAAAGAAAAAAGATGAAAGAAATGGTTCGCCGAGAACGTGTTTCTGGAGACTTTGCTAGGTATTTGAAAATACTTTCTCGAAACTGAGATGACACGTGATAGTCTTTAATAGTTGCGGGCGGTTTCTCTCATGATGCTGTTGGCACTACTCCTTCAGTTTTCTTGGGTCGAAACGTGACAAACGTGGTAGTAGGAGGCAGTTTTCTCATTTGCTGTGTTAGATTTATCACAAGATAGCAGTCAGCAGAGAACCACTGTAAGTTGTTAAACGCTGAGCCGGTGGTGGCAAAAGATGCCGAATCTAGGAAATCAGTGTTTATATTAGGGATTCTCAAGGAGTTCACATGATCTCTCGGAATGCTCTGAGTGGTTCTCTTTGGCCATTTTATGTACATTCGATGAAGTCCAATTATACTAATCTTGGAGGAATATAAGAGACAGTATAGTAATCATAGAAAACAAGATTCTTCACAGGCCGACAACCTTCAACGTGAAAGTCGAAACAACAAAGTAGTTAATGTAAAAATTAACAAGTCTTTTTACTTCCCTTTCATCAATAAGTGAAATTAATGATTCCGGACTTCGTGAACAAGGGAACAAACCTGCTAATCCTGAAATACAACACCTGTAGGTAACAACAAAGTGGCTTACAACGAACTAACCTCAACAGGTGTGAATAAATTGTGTGAGAGGAAACTTTCATGGCCATTTGTTAAAAATGACCATATGTACGGGATGAAAATCGTAAGGAAATGTCTAAGGAACGTAAAATAAGGGCAAGGTGCAGTACAGCATTCTCATTTACCCTTTTTACACAGCCGCCAGTAAATAAGAGAAGGAGGTGTATCTGTTGTAGTTTATGTTGAAATAAAAGGTTTTAGTTTCGATTGTCCCTGGTATAAAAGATGGTATGAATGCCATGATCGAACCAGTGCAGCTGTTGATGCCGATATTATTAGTATTTCCCGACATAAATACATTTTCCACTATCAACAGACACAGCCGAGAAAATTCTATTAGGGTGGAGGTTGCACTAAAATTACCACCTGATGATAAAGTCGATCGCATTTCCACTGAGTGAATGAATGATGTGACAATATGTTGATGCCACCCGCTAAGGAAAAGGATGAAGAAGCACTATGGTGAAATTGATATCAGTGGAGGAGTGGAAGAGATGGAAGCTCAGCAGCCAGAATTGTTCACCGTATGCTGCTACCCAAAAAGAGGTTCACTCGTACGGCTCATTCAAGTGGCAATTATTTCAACGAGACGCACTGAAGCGACGAGGCACACGACATCAACCACAATGCTTGGTCTCGTCTGTTCCTTTTGTGTTGTGGTCATGTGATCTGGCAATCACAGCTCTCACAGACACCTGAATGGACTCGACGTAAGACTTTCCTTCTTGCCCAATGTGTGCAGACATATACCGCTTACTAAAGTTGCACAAATGGCAGCATTTTGCACGTAGATACAGAAGGTTCCTGTACACATTATTATCTAGCGGCTATATATATATATATATATATATATATATATATATATATATATATATATGAAGAAAAGCAGAAACAGCAAAATAATCCAAATTTGAGGAATTCATTTTGTAAATCGATGTTTTGGTTATAATGACCTTATTTTGGACTTTAAATTCATGAAAAGTGTTGTTAAAATAGCAATAAATATTTGATGAAATAGCAGGAAAAAAAGAAAATGTGTAAAAAAAAGAAAGATTCATAATATATCGCTATTTTAACAACACTTTTCATGAATTTAAAGTCCTGGAGAAGTTTATTATAACCGATACGTTTAACATCGGCTTTCATAATAAATCCATCAAATTTGGATTATTTTGTTCTTTCTGCTTTTCTTCAAATTGTCGGATTTAATTTCGTTACTTACTTCAATATATATATATATATATATATATATAAATCGATTGACACATGGTACTAGGAGCCTTCAATAAGTTTCCAGACTTTTTTGTACAGGCATTTAAATTTGTCGTAGACTCTTGAAAATCCATTATCTTATTGCTATACACCTTATGAGATGACAGACCAATTTTTATAATTTCAGCTTCAAATGAACAGCTACTGCAGCAATTGGAATACACCCTACTAAAGCCTGATTGTCACAGCTGGTGAATTTCAAAAATGCAATCTGGACGTGAGGACACTTTAGAAAAACGATATGCAATAAAAGTGTGTTGTTGGAACGGTACGACAAGTGCTTTGCAGCCGGAGGAGTATACTTGGATGGGGACTAGAGTTTCATGTGTGTACTATCAATAAAAGAGCCCATACGAAAAAAGTCTGGAAACTTATTGTGTGCTCATTGTATATATGCATATATATATATATATATATATATATTGCATATATATATATATATATATATATATATATAAAAGTTTGGAAACTTATTTAATGAACCTTGAATAACGGTTATCCACAGAAGACTTGTAAACCCGAGTTCAAACCTGGACGAGGCTGTTTGTGTTTCACTTTGCATTAAAGGCATGAATCCATTTCTTTGACACAAGCTATGTTTAAAATAGCTAGGAAGACTGGACTCACTTGCCTGAATAGAGTACCTGGTGTAGGAAAATTAAAGACCTGAGGATTCTTGTTCAGGAATATTTTTACTCGTATACTAGTCTGCTATCAAAGGACGTGTCTGGACCAATGCAGGCCTTCACCACTATAAATAAATCTTTTGTGCTGGTTGTCGAGATGTTCACATCTTTAGCTGAATTTGTGGCCCTTTATATCTCGAGGTCGATGGAATAGGCCTTTATATAAAAATACCTATAAAATGACTCGATATATATATATATATATATATATATATATATATATTCTAACGATTAATATTGTAGAAAATAACTTGGTTTCTAAGTTCAAATTCTGAGTAAGGCTGTTTGTATTTCACTGCAAGTCAATGTTTTTGCAAAAGACAAATCCATATCTTCTCCCTCTTGTTCAAGCATTGAGTAAATAACAGGTAGGTAACCGGTATAGGAGAACGAGAACTCTTAATTCACCCCACCCATCAGCGTGCCGAGGTAACGTATCTCAGTAAAACCAACAAGGGTCCCTAGGACCGTCTGGAAACTCCTGTGATGAAGCTACTGACAAGTTGTATAGTACCCTTCGCTTCGCATCGGGAAAAAGAAAGACCAGCAGAATTGACAACTGCAGGTTTTTCAAAAAGCCTCGCCTCGGCTTATGCCGAGATACTAGTGCAATTTTAAAGATTTGGGAAGCCAAAGGACACCTGAAACAGAAACCAAATAATTTGATCATATAAGTAAAGTTGGCGACTTTAGTCGAGGGTGACCCGAAGGTCCTTTTTCAATATCTATTACACCGAGGTGTAAGAGAGGGCATTATTCCATTCCCTGGATTGCTCCACTTTACCCTTGATCCTTACCTAATAATGCTGAGTGTTAAGCAAGGCGGCATCAAGTACCATTTTTAAAGTCTTTGTTATGACTCAACCTGGGATTGAACCTCAGTCTCTCGGACCATTGGCGAACACTCTACTCATTAGGCCAATGGCCCGGCTCATGCACTTTACCATATTTGTGTTCATTTTGTGATAGAAAATCACTCATTGGGAAAATTAGATATTGGAATAAAAGTTTTTGATAAGCTGTGAATTTGGGTCATCTTGACTTTTATTCCAGAGTAAGAATCCGTTAAAATCGTATCTTATACTCATCTCCAAGATTCGACCTCACTTTATTTGTCAAATGTTCTGTCATGTTCTGGTCATTAATGACAATTTTAGGGTAAAATGCGGTTATAGATGTAGATCATCTGGGGGCCGGGGTAGAATAATTTTAAGATCCTTACATGTGACCAAAAAGTATCAAGACTGAAGCTTTAAGAGACGGTGGTTTTATAGGATTTATAAAAGCATTTTCGAAGTTAGATCGGTGAACAAATTGTTTCAAAAATATAACGATTTTTCTATTGAATACATTTGTTTTTCTTTACGCATTGTTCTTAATTATATGTCGCACACTTTATAATTGAATGCTCTAGGATTTATTAATGAGAAGGTCAGTTTTCATTCCTTATGGTTAAATGTGGCCACATGACACATATGGTCAAGTAGATTATTTGATTATATAAAAATATATATATCCTGCCCCCGGGAAAAATTAGTTAGCAAACAAATTAATAATCGATATAATAACGAACATTTGTTATTTTATTCTGGCTCCCTGAAATATTCCTTGATCAAATTACTTAAATTCATAAAATATTTTTCTCATTTAGGAAATTTTTATGGAATAGCCAAATATTGATGAAAAATTTATGAAATTCCTTTATGAAAAATTAGAATCAAAACTTTGATAGCTTCCCTCAAGCTTTTATGAGAGCTTAAGTGTTTTCGGGAATGGATTTCACTAATTAAAAGTTTCCCGAATGGCAGATCTTTGGGAGATGTTGCCTTTTCATAAATCACTTTTTAGAAATCCTACCATAACCTTTTAATCGGATTTAGATTCATATGTTCGCTGGCAATGGCATTGAATTTATATGCCTTTTCTGAAACTTTATTCCATTTTGCTTAGTGACAAAGTGCATTATCTCTCTGAAAAAAGGACTTCATCATTACCAAACTAATTTTTATCGATTGACAGAAAAATCATCTCAGATTTCTATGTACACGTGTTTTGATTGTTGAGATAATGATTGACACTTCTGATCCCTTAAATGATATGCAGCCCTATATTATGAATTATTTGGAAAATCTACTTATTTTCGTTTATCATTCATCTGTATGTTTCATTTGAATAGCACCAGACAAAAGTTCCAGCATCATCACCCTGGTTAATGCAGATTCTTGATTCATTACTGAATATCACTTTCATCCAATTGTTCACACGCCATGATTGTTTCTCCTTTGTCCATTTTAACCTCATGTTGTTCTCTTTGTGTGATAGAGCTTGTTTTCATTTAGTTTATTTCTTAGTAAATTCCATTTCATTCACCCAAATTTTTAGATTTTTGTCCCCAACATAGATTCCTCTTTCGACCCATTTCTTTTTATCTATTTTGTTGCACATTTCTCATTTTCAAGGCATACTGCTTGAGTTTGCAATTCAGACACATTGATATCTTTTGAGGTCTACTTGCTTGTTTTCCCATTTTAACCGCCCCATTTTTTTTTTATGATCACCAAATTTTAGACACAGCTGACTAGGAATAACCAACGACTTTTGCGTTACACCATAAACTTTTTTTCCTCCATTTCTTTTATATTAGCACCAAATTTTAGGTACACCTAAGAACAACCAACGTCTTTTGTCACACAAAACTGTGAATTGCCTTTTTGAATGAGTTTTACGATTCTTTCCATTGTTTCACTTGATTGTTCTTCTTATGGAGCCATGTTTCCTTTCAGTTAAGTATACCCAACCGCTCAAAGGTCTGTAAGAATTGCGTTGTAACTGCAGATCTATTTCTATGTTTAGGCTTCAGCTGATCCTTGTTTTAGGAATGCAAATTAGAAGATCATTCTATATTTTTCTCCATATCGGAATATTCCACGATATTTTCATCTACATGACTTGAAAAAAATTATATCATAAATTTACATAATTTAATCTAGTTTGTTTAACAAATATTTCATAAAGTCATAACATTTAGCTATTATATAAAATGTTTAGGGTCTTATTTGTAATCAGTTAATTTACGGCTAAATAAAAACCTACGAGATAACCCTTTAAGTATGCTTATTCAATAATATTCACCAGGAGTAGTAGGATCTATATTTCTTTTATTTGCCTGGTATCATATAAGTAGAATTGGTTGTAATAAAGGCTAAACGCAATTTGTTTCCAGTGAACATATTTGATTAATAATGAAACAAAATATCCCGGGTTGCTTGAACCATAACTCTGGGCTTTGTAAAAACTCAACTCCAGGATTGTTTGGACCAAATTTTTGGATCACTTTCGACCGAAACTTTTCGATGACTTGAACATTGGGTTTCACGGACTGTACCTCGGGACTGACTTGAACTGTAATACCTCTCTCCCACTACAGAGCACTTTGATTTGATCCCTCATATTGCGCATGATATTATTCAAATTGTCGCCATTTGTATACTCTAGCCTTGAGCCGAACAAAAGATGACACCACAGCAACAAGGAGATTACTATTTTTTAGAATATCTAATAAGAAAGTATCTAATAGTAGTACAATTCACACAAACCAGACCCATTGTAATTAGTAAAGTACCGACTTTAATTAAATTGCTATCAGCGTCAACAGTCTCAAGTGAGAGGCCAGACATTGAAAATCACGAGAAGCGAAACAATTGTCTGGTTTTGTTAATTATATTGAATTTAATTTCTAACGTACAGAATTACTTGTTTCAAACAGCAACAAATTTTCTAGACTTAAGTGTGAAGAAGAATTTTTCAGAGAAATACATTTTGGGCCATTTTGCGCTGACAACTGGTATCTGACCTTTGACTACCTATTTTGACACTTCGTTAGAATTAAAGTCGAGGACTCCGGTCCGAGTTACATTAACACTTAAATCTCTAAAACAAACACTACCGTCACCAAAAAATAACAACAAAAACACAACAAAATAAACCAAAAACAATAAACTAAAACATTGATTCATCTTTCATGAATTGTTCAATCTAGTGAACCATATGAGGAATACTATTTATGTAAGGTCTCAAAATGTCATTTTATGTAATCAGTAAACACTTAAATAAACAATTTATATAAAAATTATATTGATATCTAAATGAAAAAAATGATTTTCCCAATTATTAAACAATTAACTCAAATCATGCGTGGAATATTATCTATATTTGGGATCAAAATCATATTTATTGTAACTAATGAACACTATGAAAAGAGCAAAAGTAGCATTTAATGTAGCTTTAGAATTTAAGTGAAAATGTTATTTTGGCATATTATATATATGTATATGTATATATATATATATATGGAGGGATGTTAAAATAATCTAACACAAATAAAAAATATTTATTTTGCACTAATGAAACTCAAAAATATTCTTGTGTGGAGTATAGTTTATGCAAACCCTGAAAATCTTTCTTTTTCATATAAATGTTAGCATCATTTTTCGATATACCTCATGAGTTTTTCGGTTAAATAAAAACTGATTTACCTACTGGCATCTCATCCGTCGTCGCTGAAGTGTCCGAAAGCAAAAAGCAAAAATACTTTAGTTGTTATAAATCTTTTTTTGGAGACGCAGATAAAATAAAATAAAAACACGAAAGAAAGAAAATGATTCTGAATTAAGAACAGAGTAAGGATTACTTTACTCAATGATCGGTTTTGGTTTCGGTTTCTTTTTTTAATGGCATGTCAACATTCGAGCATTACTTAATGCCAAAACTATTCTTGTAGAAGAACAGCAGTGATAGTTTTTAACCCATAACTTAGGAATAAGGGGTTCATATCTTTTCCTTGAGCATTAGTCCGAAATTGAATGTAATGGCGTAACTGGGGTTCATATCTTTTCCTTGAGCATTAGTCCGAAATTGAATATAATGGCGTAACTGGAGTTCTTAAAATGTGTTAATATTACAGAAGTTACATGCTTTTGGTAACGGAAGCTGTAGAATCGTCAATCCTCTTGATCCCTGTTGTGAAGCAATATAAATTAAAGGCTCTTATTCTCTTTTTCTCTTTTTTGCAAATTAACCTCATGCTGAGTTATAGCCTTTTTCAATTCATCTTCATCCACAAGTAGAAATTTCATTTTCTTTCTTCCTTTAAGGATAATCATCCAATCTGATATTCTTTCTCGGAGGACTAAACAGTTTATTGTATTTTGACAAAGCAAATTATTTTCCTTACGGACAGTGATATTCAGTTAAACGGTTTTCCAGTTCATAGAGCACAGATCCTCTCCCCAACCATTCATATCGTTTGAATAATCATCAGTGCAAAAGATGAAAGCACACTGAATCTCATATAGAAAGCGGCTCTCAGAAACAAATAAGAATTTTTCTTTAATTTTAAAACTATTTACCGGGTTTTAAGACCGGCTTTAAGACCGGCTCCAAGCGGTTGGAGTTTCGCCAATGGTCCGGGAGACTTGGGTTCAATCCCAGGTTGTGTCATAGCAAAGACTTTTAAAATGGTACTTGATACCTACTTGCTAAATTCTCAGCAATGTAAGGTACGTATCAAGGGTAAAGTAGAGCAATCCCGGGAAAGGAATAGCACCCTTCCCTACACTTCGGTGTAGTAGCTATTGAAAAAGGAGCCTTCTGGTCGCCCTCGACTACGGTCGCCAACTTTACATTACTTACCGTGTTTTTATCTCATTTATGAATGCAAAACATTCATAGAATCTTTCTAAAGTAATTCTTGTTCTTCTTCATAATGACATATTCAATAGTTGAAGTACATAGAACATACCAAAATGAACAGTCTTAGAAATTTAAAACATCACCATAATCTCAATTCTGGTATTTAAGTCTTAAATTCCAACATGTATTTCTACCACGTGAAGACTTGAGGATGTTTAAAGTCACGAGCGAGTTTTCACTTTCACATCCTTATTTGTATACGGCTGTACTCTAAATAAAAGAGCTCAAAATGATAAAAGTCTGAGAGTACTATGTTAGAACTATTTGGTGAATGAAGATCGGTTTTCAATTCATACGTTCTGATTGTGTGGTCATTAAGCTGTTTTAAGTCTTTGCCGTGACATTTCGCAAAAGTACTTCACTTATGTTACTCTACTGACATCACCATAAACTCACCTTTTTTTAAAATTTTACAGTATTTCTTCCTCCCAAAAAGAGAAATTCTATAGCAATTCTCCACTTTCTACGTATGTCCCGAGGGGTAATAATTTACTAGGCGTTTTTGCTTAGATGTGGTACAAAGCCGAATGAATGAGGCACCCAATGAAACTCTAACTGTATGTCCTGAGGGGTACCAATTCTGAAAGACTATAATGAGTAAGAAAAGAAAAAGTAACACCATATTTGCCCGCTCAGCTTCTGGGCATTTCATAGTTTATAGAAGAAAAAACTTTGTGGTTTATGTGGTTTGTGGTTGATGAATAAACAAATAAATAAAATTTCGGATTTCTGTCAAATAATCTTAAAATTAAATTAGAACAGACATTAGTTTTTGAAAGAACTTCGTAAATAAAAAATATTTTATCAAAACAGTTTGTTTTATCTCTTTTCCTTGGTAAAGATGGATGCCAGTTGGTTTTTATGGACTGCTCCGACCAAACACCGCCGAACTTTCCTGATCACACATGATTCGACAGTTTCGGCATGACTCGAAATATTCTTGACTCATCAATGATATTTTAAAAGAATTTTCATTTAATCAGGTTTTCTTCTTATTATTATTGTTATTGTTCTTCTCCTTCTTCTTCTTCTTATTACCAATATTATTTTTCGAAAGCAAAAGTAGGTTACATTTCAATTGAAGGTGCTTCCATTTGCAAAGCCCAAAATGAGCAAAGAGATTATAGATTATGCATTAAAACCCTTAAAACATTTTCAGCACGCTTCAACAATATAGTACATTGCAGTTTACCTCTTCTGATATGAGTAACAACTGAAACACTTGATTTAATCATCATGACTATGGTGTGGCAGTACAAGTCCGGGTAAGATCCAAAGGCAATAACCAACGACAGGAAAAAAAGACCAGCCACTGACTACTGTGTTCAAATATTAAGGGACTTTCCTTGTGAAACAAGGTGTATGGTGTAATCATTATTGGGCTAAGTTAGCAGACTCTTGTTAATGGAGTTTAATTTTCACTGGGAGTTCCATACATCTGGTCTTGTATAAAACTAAATTAAGTTCAGTAAACGGCAACCAGGTTCCCCCAATATATATATATATATATATATATATATATATATATATATATATATATATATATATTACTTTGTAGCTGTTCATCTTTGATGGTTCGCAACTAGTTTTGAACTTAGGTCGCAGTCAGAAGATTATTTTTTTGAATAAATTCTTTTAAGTTTTAAAAACAGTTTTCAAAAAAGTTGATATGTCACAAAGAAACGTTGAAAAATGAACTGTCGACGTAGCATATCCATTCTTGAGATGAAAATTTTTAGGGGAAACACAAGCACACGCGCGTGCAGACATACGGGCACATACAGACAGAAAAACACACATCGTAATATATATATATCATCATGTCATGCCGCTAGCATAAATTTCTCTGACTCTCTCTCTCTCTCTCTTTCTCTCTCACACACTCTCTCTCTCTCTCTCTCTCTCTCTCTCTCTCTCTCTCTCTATTCATCTCTATCATCCATCTCTTCAGGTAGGTCTGCTAGATAATATCTTGTGTCCATATAGTGCTGTTTTTTTTTTTTATAAGATTTCTAGCTGGTCGTCAAACACCTGCTCGTCCGTGTGAAGGGGTCCATCGGAGAACGTAGCTTATGAGTTCGTCCTTACTTCTCCAGTAGTGTCCCGCATGTCTTGATAATCTAATAGGGATGGTTTTAGAGATAGGAGGTAGAACGACGGGTCAACTGGGCGCTTCACCTGATGCTGAGCAGAAAAATCCCACAAGACAACGGGCAGGATTTAAATAGTTTACTCAGGAAACTACAGTACCTCATCTACTAGGGTGAGGTCAATTGATGAGGTAATGATACAGCTATATGTAAAAATGGAAGAATTTATAATTGTCTTTGTCTTCATTCAGTAAAATATGCCTAAAATAAAAACACACACATACATACACACACTCATATAAAGAGGTTTTGAGTAATTTCGACTGCTATCAACTGTTTTATATATGCACACACACACACACACACACACACACACACACACACATATATATATATATATATATATATATATATATATATACTATGCATGTTTAATCTAAAAACACAATTATTATGTCATCTGGAAAGATTTATAGATCAAAAAGTGAAAATCTCAAGGGGTTTATTCAGATATTATTTGTCTTTAAGATTCAGTGAAGTCTTGTTTTCAATATCAGAGATATTTCTGTCCAGAGTGTAGAGAGCCTTTGTTTGTTATTTTTCTATAGCATTTTGTAAACTAAGAGTAAAAAAAAAACAAAACAAAACAAAAAAAAGACACGCATATCCATTATATAGCCTCAACATCTCAGATATCAAAAGCAAAAGTTTTAAAGGAAAAATAACATTTTGATTATTCCGATGAATTCACCCAGTAATAGGAAATTTCACAGAGAAATTTTCCGACAATTTTTATGAGAAATTAGACCAAGCCACAATTTACGAAATCCTGTCGGACGCAAAGAAAAAACAAAAATATTTAAGAAAATAAACTTCTTTGCGGTTTTAACGAAACAGGTTTAAGCTAAATAGGACCACACACACACACACACACACACACACACACACACACACACACAAATATATATATATATATATATATATTATCTTTTGAGGTTTTGTCGTTCTGTTACCAAACAGAAATTACTTATGAACCAAATTTTGCATCATTATTGTCTTGATATCGTGTTCCCACATAGAAAATGCGAGATCAACCTAAGGAGATTTTTGCGCTCATTCCGAGGTCATAGGAGAGTAAAATATGGCATTATGGGGAAAAGATGTAAGGCAAAGACTATATTTATTGTTTTAATTTATAAATGGTCAGACAGACAAACTCAGATTCATTTTTTCCCAACGGACAGTTATACGTTGGATGCTTACGAGTAAATGAAAAATAACTCAGTATGGTTCCAATGGATGGAACAACAAGAAATATTGTGAACGAATACACACACACATTCAAATATATATACATATATACTAATTAAAATATGCAAATTCCAAGGGCTTAAGTTGTTATGGTTAAATATGCATGTAATTAATTAATTCAGTTACGGAAATCAATTCACTATGCAAAGAGATAATTCAAAATCTGTTTTGCTGTGAAGAATAGAAGAGTTTAAATGAAGATATTTGATTTAATTTCTCATAATCAATCAGTGGGAACATTCTGAATCAATTCGAAGGAATAGTTTCCCGTTTAAGACCGATTATTCAAAGAGAAAAGAGTCAAAATGATCAAGAGAAAATGAAATAAATGCATAAACATACGAAGAAAAAAAAAGAAAAGAAAAAAAACGAAAAAATGGAATTAAACGTGCCAGCAAGAAAAGGCAAAAAAAAAGAAAGAACGAAAAAAAAAAAAAAAAACGAATTTAAGTAAAGAAAGAAAGAAAGAAAGAAAGAAAGAAAGAAAGAAAGAAAGAAAGAACTATTCAGTTAATGAAAACTTAAACGAAATAAAGACTGAATAAATAAATGTAGAATAAATAAATAAATGAATGAATAAATAAATAAATAAATAAATAAATAAATAAATAAATAAACATAAAAGGAAAAAAGGTCAATAAAATGAAAGAAAGAAAGAAAGAATTTTCGTCTCTTCCGGTCAATGTTTTAAACCTCTTTCTTAGTTTGTTCTGTAATGCAGATCGATTTAGTATTTCAATTAAAGTCTTGCGTTTTTATTTCAATTCTTAAAGGATTTAGCGGATAAAAAATATTATTCCAATGTTGATGTTACCGAGTTAACGTAATTTCTGATTACTTCATCAATTTCCAAAGTAAATTTTAAAAACAAAATGAAAAAGATTCCAAACTGTTGAGTAATTTAATTAAAGTAACGCTTCAGGATTTTTTAATTCCTCCGAGAAACCCATTTCGTTAACTAATCTGGTTGGAAGAAAATGTAATTGATGCTCAAATTGCCAGCGAATACCCAGTGGACCTTAGGCAAGTATCTCAGATCCCTAGATAACATCAGTAATGCATTTTTGTGGTTAGATGCTAATAACCAGAATTCAAAGGTCAAGAAGAAGAAGAAGAAGAAGAAGAAGAAGAATTTGTTTTTAACTGCTGATATCAAACTGGAGATAAAAACAATCACTTATGCTATTAGAATATTATACTTCGTTTTTAAAGCTGTTAATATATGAAATGATTGTTTTTATAACAGCGAGAATCCATTAGTATCTAAGAAACTCCATACTTCTAAAACCCTAAAAACGACTGATTACTTAATTTTGTATATCTCATCAAGTCTTCGAAGTAGCAAAATCGATGTTCCAATGCGGTTTTAAAGTTGTAACACAAAAATGTCTTTGCATTATTTTATGCATAAGAATGAAGTAATTTATATTTTCAGAATATCTCATTTCATTTTCTTAGTCACGTTCACTAAAGCAGAAAGATGCGAATCTACAGTTGAGATTAAAAAGCATTTGATTCCCTTATTCCAGACCATAAATTCATAGGGAACTATAACAAATGAATTTCACTCTAAAAACTACTGAACATTTTTTTCTTTATTTAAGAATCTTGAGTGAGATCATTTTAGTATAATATCTGGTCAGCTGATTCAAAACTTGCTACATTCATTGCATTCCTGTATGAAATGTCTTGAATCATATTCGATTCACTGCTAGTATAAGAAGAACCCAAACAAGGGATCAATCCCAGCTGTTATCTTGGTCACCTGGGAGTGTGATGTTAAAAGGCCTGAAACTCCTGACAAACCTAGAAATATTCCTGGTGATGGATTCCAGGGTATCAATAAGATGTGTCTTGATCAATATAGACTCACTTTTTTATTTATCATGACATCCTTTAAAGAAGTATCAGTTGCAAATTTCTTTCAAATTGGAAACATTTTCTGAAAATTTGTAAAATTATATTTTGATTCTCATTTTCGAATGAAATGCCGTAAATAACACTCTTTTGACAGTAATTAATCCAATCACATTAGTAGTATTCTCTTAATTGCTAATTGCAATTTTTTTCTGTTTCATATAGGCTGGAACTGCAAAATAATTTTTTTCTATTTCATATAAGCTGGAACTGCTAGGTATCTAGTTAATGTTTTAATATGCCTCTTTTTTTATCATGCCCATGGATCCCATTATTACTGGTACGGTCGTAGTTTTAAGATACCACAGTTTTTCAATTTCTATTTCCATGTCTTTGTATTTATTTATCATACTCTTTGATTGGTATGTTATTATCTGTTGACACTGGCCTATCAATTAGAAAGCATGCTTTTTACTCCGTTGTTTAGTGGTATATAGACTTTCGAGTGTTATTTAATGCCGAAACCATCCTTCTCGAAGAAGAGAAGTGGAACTATTTAACCCACAGCTGGGGTTAAAGGAAGTTCATACATTTTCTTAGGGTATTTGTCCGAAATTGAATTTAATAGCCCGACTGTAATTCAAACCGACTTACTACGATGTTACAATCCACAACGCCACAGAGACTCTCATTCCTATAAATATAATGTCCTATTTTATTATATCTTTTTTCATATTCTATGGGTGTTAGGATTGGTAATTGGACACTAAATGTCCAATTGATACAGTTTTTTTTTTTTTGTTCGCACAGTCTATGTATTCGGTTTGATCCGTTTATCATAATGTTTACCTGATAGTTTCTAGTTAGTAGGCTCTGGTCCTGTGCTACGATTATCAACCCTTCTATCTCCGCCTTAAGTTCAGCACGTTTTGTCCATCATTTAGTTTTTAATATATCTATATCAACATTTCTAATTCTTTGTGCGTATGGCCCATGCAGGATTTTTCCCCAGGCGTTTTTAATTGATTTAGTCCTTGTGTTTTTGATCCTTTATGATTTTTTGTTGTTTCAATAGCTTGATTTTAAGTCTATTTCCCTGAGAACGAGTTGTTTAGCAAATTTACGGTTTTCTTTATGAATTAGATATTTTTCCTTTTGCTTCTCGTGTGTGTTGATTAACTGTAGGAGCCAATCTGTTATAGTATCGAAGTATTTTTTGGATCCATTAGTTGTTTTTAGGTCAATTCTTTCACCATTTCCTTTCTTGATGTAGAGTCGTTCTATATCTACTCTTGGGTAATACATTCTGTGGTAGGTTATTAGTTTCTTAACTTTAGTATCCATCGTTTTTATTTCAGCTAAAGTCCTTTTTATTTTATTAAAACTGTTTATTACAACTGGTATTGCTAGGGTGTAAATTGGTTGAACTTTAGTTTTTGCATTAAGATCTATTCTTCATATGGCTCTTAATCTCTTATAGAATTCTTTTTTTTATTTTTTCTTTATGATTAATACCATTCGCTTGATTAAGTCCTGCGTAGTTATGCGTTTTATAGCCTTCTAACTCTGTAATTTCCGTGTTTATATCTTGAGTGATGTTTTTAGACTTTACTAGCGAGCCTTTCTTTAGTGTGACTATCTTACATTTGTTTGGACCAAATTGCATTCTATTCATTAAATATTTTCACAATGCTTTGTAGACCTTCGAAACTGTCATCATTTTTACATATAACTTTAAATCGTACATTTAGAATAAGAGTTCTATTTTTAGATTTATTTTTATTTTTAACCATAGTCTTTGTTTTCAAGTTCTGTGGAGACAGGTTTGGTTTGGTTGTTTGAGTTTTCTGGCATGCCAACCTTTGTATGTTATTTAATGCCAAATCAATTTTTACACAAAATAATTCTATTTCAAACAATTCAGTTTAGCATGAGTACACGGTTTAATTGTCAAAAAAAAATGTCTATTTCAAGCTAATCAATTTAGTCAAACAGTTCTAAATCAACAATTCGGTTTTGTATAAGTAGATATTTGTTTACACACAGTTAAATGTCTAAACAGTTCTATTTTAAACAATTCAGTTTAGCGTAAGTAAAGTTTCAATGTCAAAAACAGTCATATTTCAAACAATTAAGTTTAGCATAAGTACGCAGTTTACATTCCAAAACTGTTCTATTTCAAGCTGTTCCATTTAGCATAAGTATGCATTTTAAATATCAAAACAGTTTTATTTCAAGTAATTCAGTTTAGCGTAAGTAGGTAGTTTAGTTCTATTTGACCCTTAGATAGGATCCTATCACGCACCACCACTCCGGGCCAAAGTAGACCTGGGAGCGATGGCAATGAGGGGGTGCTCCGCATATCACAAAGCCCCAGCATTACAGAGACCTCAGCATGAGATTGTTTAGTGTCATATCCAGGGCACTAGTTTGGGGGGGGGTCTTAATCCTCTACAGAGAAGCAGTCGGTGAATTCTACAGCCCCAGTCGACTGGGCAAGTGGAGAGAGGTATTAGAGATATACAGAAAAAAAAAGAAGAGGAAATGAGTTTCCCTGGAAGATTCAGTCGTTAATATCTAGATTATTAGTTTTAGCCAGGAAGACTGAGTTATTACTCTGCCAATTTATGAATTAAAAATAAAGAACAGTTAAAAACATTTAAAAACACTTTATTATCTATATTAAATGTATTTATAAAACTTGGTATAAAACTTCCGAAGTGCACCGATATCCAGCGTCAAACCCTGATTAGAAGCCAACTTCAAGATGTTATTTAGGTGCTTGTGTGTCACTCTTGAACCCAGATTTGTTTTATTGATGGCACAGCTTAGGGAATAAGCAAAAGTTACAGGGAGCAAGGTCTGGACCATAGGGAGGCTGAGGAACTGTCTTGATGCCCATCTTTGTCGTTGCATTGTCCTGGTGGAAATGACACTGACCCAATTTGAAGAGAGCTGGCCTTTTTCGACGGAATCTCCTCCTGAACTCCCTTAAAACCTTAATATAGTAACCCTAACCCTAATCCTTTGGGCAATCAACTCTGGTGTATTGACTTCCTTACTCCTCCCAAACCTCTCATCATTCCTCACAGATTCCCTGCCTTCCTTGAATTTCTTTTGCCACTCAAAAACTGATGCTTGATTCATGCAAGATGCTCCAAAAGCAGTGTGAAGCATTCCATACGTTTCTGTGGCATTTTTTTCAAGACTAAAACAGAATTTTATCGCATATCGTTCTTCTAAAGTGTCAGATTGCATTTTTGAAATTCGCCAGCTGCGACAATCAGACTTTAGTATGATGTATTCCAATTGCTGCTATAGCTGTTCATTTGAAACTGAAATCATAAAAATTAGTCTGTCGTCTCATAAGATGTATAGCAATAAGAAACTGAATTTTCAAGAGTCTACAACTACTTTAAATGCCCATACGAAAAAATTCTGAAAACTTATCGTATGCACCTCGTTCATGTACTTTAACCAAAGAGGCGACATCACCACACTAAATGGTAGTTCTCTGAAACTAGTGGAAAAGGTTCACCTACCTAGGTAGCAATGTCTCATCAACTGATATAGACATCAACATGTTACTATCAAAGGCATGGACAACTATAGATAGGTTTTTGGTCATATGGAAGTCAGACCTAACCGATAAAATAAAACGCAGTTTTTTCCAAGCAGCGGTCGTGTCGATACTGCTATATGGATGCATTACATGGACGCTAACTAAACGTATGGAGAAAAATCTTAACGGCAATTACACAAGAATGCTGCGAGCAATATTGAATAAGTCCTAGATGCAGCACCCGAAAAAGCAGAAGCTGTACGGCCACCTACCACCCATCACGAAAACTATCAAAGTTAGACGAACCAGACATGCAGGACACTGTTAGAGAAGTGGGGACGAACTCATACGCGACGTACTCCTGTTGACCCCTGCACATGGACTAGCAAAGGCAAGACAACCAGCTATAACCTATATACAACAGCTCGGTGTCGAAACAGGATGTAGCCTTGAAAAACTACCGGGAGCGATGGACGATAGAGACGGGGGGGCTAGAGAGGGTCAGGGTGATCCGTGCTGGCGGTGCGACATGATGGTGAATTTTATTTTCTGTGTAGTTTGGGTTTTCTATTGGAGGTTGGCTCTTTTCCAGTTCGCTGTATTCATTTGCTGTTGCTCGAGTTCCCATACAATTAACTTATTAGAGTTTTTCACATCAGCGTTAGCTAATGGTTTTTCACTGGAGTTTGAGTGACAGCAAGTCTCCTCAAGTCTCCATGACTCTTCTCAGTATTCTGGCCGTTCTCAATAATGGAGTAGTTTGGATGGTCTCCACTCGTTCGCCAACTTCCAAGTCCTCCAGTCCCTTTATTAAACCTTTAGTTACTGTTCCAAACGCACCAATTACAATTGGTATAATTGTCACCTGCATGTTCCATAATTTTTTCAATTCCCTGGCAAAGTCGATATTATTATTATTATTATTATTATTATTGTTGTTGTTGTTGTTGTTGTTGTTTTTGTTGTTGCGTACTTATTTTTGGACGGCTACATATTCATATTTTTGGTTACAGAGTTTTGTTGGTGTAGAGTTTTGTGATGAATAATATCAAATAATTTCAGTTTTTCTATTAGAAATGATAAAATCCTTGTACTTCTGAATCCCAAATTTCGAAGTTGAATAGAAAAAAATATTCCTAACGATCGAAAATATTTTCTCAGGATCAATTAAAGTGATTAAAAAGGCAAAGAGATGTCATGGGCTGATCTGAGTTCGGCACAAAAGTATGGGACACCCAGCTCGAACTGAACTCACGAACAATGGTCTGCTAATCTAACTCGTTATTTATTACATCACATCATGTGAGGTACACAATATATGACAGATTACTATTTGCTAAACTACTAAAAATATGGAATAATTCCTCTGATTTTAGGTTATGAAAATTATTTTTTATACTTTTTTTTATATTTTCAGTTGTTGGCTTTGTGCCACATCTAAGCAATAAGCTTAGTAAATTACTATTTTCAATCGTTTATATGAACAGTACATTTGAAAACGTTTAGATATTATTTGATACTTTGAGTTAAGTCTAAATTTCTTTATCTAAAGGAGCTGTGGAGGCCGACCTCAATCTTAAAATGTATTGCTGTAATTTAAATAATTTCCTTGAAGTTTTATGTTTGATTTTATTTGAAAGAAAATTGCATAATCTTCGTCATAAAAATAATAAAATTGCTCTTACTTATTTAAAGTAGGCTGTAGCCTTTTAAAAAGTATTATTTACTAAGTGTTTTTGCAGCTTTATTTAATCTTCTTATCTTTTAAAGAAACTAAATATACTTTCGCTGACTTAGTAATTGAAGAAAAAATCATTGTAAAATTTGAAATTTACTGGTGTAAATAGTTTCGATAACATTAGTACTTTAAATATCTTCCAAGGGGTAAAAAGTCTCTCGCTAAAGTTATCAAACTAATCTAATAAATGTTTTTAAGATTATGTATTTAATTAAACTTAACCTAAACTCCCTTAAAATCCACACGCCAGCAAAGACGGAATCAGTGTTGGAAGTTTTCATTTAATTCTGCCTTCAGTTAGTTCGTCACGACCATGTTCTCAAGAGTTCCCAAATGACGACCATGGAGAAATGTTTTGCTTCTGGGGGATTGTTAGCAATACTGGAATATTCTCTTGGACTAAAATATTGTTCATAGAAAGTGTCTAGGAAATAATGATATTTTTTTTTACTTTTTAGGCCGGCAACCCTAACTGGAAATTTGCTGATCACCACCAATTATTGCCAAACGTTAACATGGATCAGTTTTGATAAGATCCCTTCCTCTTGTTGCATTTTCCTCAATTCTTAATACAACCTGTTGACCAGAATTGAGTAAAATTCTACTGTCTCTTTGCTATCCAAAATTGCTACGTTCCACCTAAAAACAAGTATCGGGGATAAAACTGGATACTCCTGAGCCTGTTTTAATTTTTTTTTCAGTTGCAGTGTCCTGAAGTTTGTTAGATAATCTGATCACATAATACTGTTTGATATTCTTGAATTTCATTTTCAGAACTCATTTAACCAAACACTTTTCATAACCAAAGATGACGAAGTTGACAGTGAATGTTCAGAGGAAGAACTGAATTGAATGCCTTCACAAGTGTCCAAGGCCAACATTGTTCAGCTAATTTTCAATCAGGGTGGTCAACTTAAAAATCAATTTAACTACTTCCTTATATTTCTTATCTAGTAAGTCTTGTTCCTAATTAAAGAATGTATTTTATTTTTAGATTAAAAAAGTTTAGTTTAATAATTTTGTGGCGTGGTTCCCAAACTTGAAATATACTCTATGTAACAAGATGACTGAGTTTTTAAAATGGTTTGTTCGTTAATGTTTTGTTTATGTGATTAACGGCATATCAATTTCTTTTGAGATATTAATGTTGAAATTTAATCAAATTCTAAAGGTTTCATTTAGAGAGAAGGGGTACTTCACATTCTTCAATTTTTTGTCAGATCTAGGACACCATTTTTTTTCTTTCCCCTATGCAGAGTATAAAGTCAGCGTATTATAAGCCTGACCGACGGAACATTTTTAAAAAAATGGATGGATTCCACCTGCGTCCTAAATTTTCCTGGATTTTCACGTTTCTTATTTTCTTTAACTTACTAAACTTAGGTTTGTTTAACAAAAGTATGGAGCACCCATTTAGAATCGAATTGTTCGCTAACAATTACACCACATTAGACCGTCAATGGTGGATTTGGAGATGTCCCAAATCTACTTCTTACTTTTTATCTAAACATATAAGAATTTTTTCTTCAATGCAAAGCAACTTTCATTGAAGAGAAGTTGGTGAACAGAAATCTGTTTGCATGTTCGAATTTAGACTCCGTCTAGAAAGCTGTACACAGATTTTATAGTTGCATTTTTATTCACGGATTAAGTAAATACAATATAGCTTTCATTGCAAACATACACAGACACACACATCATAGTAGTTACATATAAGATGATAGACACTTCCTCCATTCCATTATAGATGTCTAATTTAGAGCATATAATATACATGCAATTGTATCAAATCTTATGGGACAGGGGTAGTAAATAAAACGGTCGCTATTCAAAGTTTCGGGAAATTTGACCATGAACTTGTTTTCTTCGCTTTCTTTGAAGTCAGCCGATTGGACAGGTGTACGTCAATTACAGATTGATCTGATTTACAAAAGGACAATTTTTTAAGCCGAGTAAAGCTGTTTGAATTCATAGCTTACATTCTCCTAAAAAAGTTGCCTAAAGATTTTAGTCTGCCCAACTATTTTACTTACAGAACAAAGAAGTCCATTTCCTACGACGATAACTGTTGAGCCAAATGCAAATTTGCTGCTATCCCTCAACATGGATTAATAACAATCTATTTCATATGTAATTATGCAATTTTATTTTTACTTATGGATTTGGGTAATTAATAAATAATAACTGATAGTATAATTTTCTACTCGAAATATAAAAGTCTGAGTAAAGTTGGTTGGAAGAAAATTAACTTTTTAGAAAAAATATTTGTGTTGTACTTATCTCTGGGAGATACTCTATATACATAATAGTTTGTAAGTATGTATATACGTATATGTACACACTCATCGATTTAAAACTGTCAGAATGCAAAGTAACTATTAGAGAAAAAAAGACGAATATCTCTTCGGTAAATAATTTAAAAATCTTCTTTTTCCAATTTCTGAAAAAAAAAAAAACTGAAAAAAAAACAAAAAACAAAATAAACAAAAAAAAACAACAAAAAACAAACGAACTGGCGTCAGGAAAATGAGTGCTCCAACCGTGATATTTCAATGATTATATCCACGTTACGCTTTCTTCTGCCGCGAAACGTCAAGCCCATGTGTACTAAACTCGAAAAAGTCGGGAACCCCTGATGATAATTTTATAGATACTATGACAAAGGCAGCCTTAAAACAGTTTCCATTTAGAAAAAAGTCTTGTTGAAAGAAACATTGAAAGTTTCTGAAGACAGATTAGGGCGCTTGAATAGAACAAGTGGAGGATTTAGTGAAAGAAAACTTTTTTCTTTTTGTTCGTCTTGAAAAAAAAGGTTTTATCATGGAATCAAGGACTTTTTTTATAAAAATAAATACTTATCGTGATTTAGCAATTAGAAACTTTAATTTCTCATACATTTATCGATCTCGGTATTTAGGTTTGGTTTGGTTTGGTTTGGTTTGGTTAGGCTTATATGTTCAACGGCATATCAACTCCATATGTGTCATTCAATGTCGAAATTTGATTCATTTCTAAATACTTGATTATAATTATAACAATGAGTAATCATTGAAAATATAAATAAGTGGAATCTTCTTTTTTTGAAAAAAACAAAACAATGTTTTCCAATTTTTTTTCATTTATATAAACTCTATGTTGTTTTTAATTGGTTAATAGCAAAAAAACTTTTCTAACTCACGAAAAAATATTTGTCTTGAAGTTATTCAAAATGGTGGCAAATTAAACAGAGTACTCCAGGCTTGAACAGAGATCTTTCATAAAATTTTTGGTGGCTGAAAATTGTAAACCATGTAAAATTTACAGAAGAATGTGCAATGTGTACGTAGAAGCATTTTTCAGTCTAAGAAATGTTTACAAATGAACTATTCACGAGTTTGTCTCCATGAGTCTTAATCAAAAAGAGAGTTTATGAAATGGAATCACGAACTCTCCGGTAAGAAAACGATTTTGGGTGCTGTGGCAAGTAAAGAATGTTATGCTGACTGTCTTATGCGACATGAAAAGACCTGTTACAATTGATTTCTTTGAAAAAGATGCAATTGTAAACAGAACTTCTTTAGCCAAGTACTCAGGCAACATTTCTCCTCTTTATTTGTCTATAATACTTTGTTTTCATACAGTTATAGGATATCAAATATTCCTCTCAGATATAAATAATTTACTCACAGGTGCATGGTTTCAAGAAATCACATCTAATACTAAATTTATACAAAATTATATGGTTTAAAGTATTCTTAGTAAATAATAATCTTTTGTTTGGGCACAGTTATATAGTTTCAAGTGTATTTATCTAACACCAATAATTTACTAACTATTATATGGTTTCAAATAAATGATAATCTTTAGTTTTAACAATTCTTGATTCAAATATTCTGCATACAGTTAAGCAGTATCAAGTATACCAATGCAATGAATTTTTTTCAAAAAGATCTATACACATGAGCCCTCTTTTTTGGCGAGTGGGCTTAACTGTGGCCGTCGCTATAATACCAAGGACTGCTTGATGAAATGTGACGTCACGTTAGTGGATCTATGAATCTCTCGCTTCATGACAATGTTGAATTATAATCACCAAGTCGTTTTTTTAATATAGATTTTAAAACTTTTAAAAATGTAACAAGAAAGAAAAGGAATACACATGTTTTGATTTGTACTGGTTTTTATTAATTTTAATTAGAATTAAAAAAACAATAATTAATTAAAAAACATAAACATCACTGACTGTCGGTCATGTTTGTAAATAAACACGGTTTTAAAGACCAACTTTTTCGTTTATTCGTCTAAATTTCCAAAAACAATTTAAAAAACACTGCTTAAATTTTTATATTTTAAATTTAATTTTGAAACATCACAATCACTTTTGTTTTAATTGCAAGAATTTTAAAATCAGAATCACTTAAATTTCGCAATCAAGTAACCAACAATGATATCATTGGAATTTAGGAACAAACAAGAAGCAACAATAAATAGGCCAAAATTATTAATTAAAAATATCAAAAAATGCAATAAATCAAATCATATCATATTAATTCAAAGTAAATCGGTTCAAGTTACTGTTTTTAAAAAATCAAACTTATAAAAGTCTTTCTGTCTCAAAATTCAGTTGAATGTTAGAAGTGTTCTTTTTTTACTTAACATCTTACAAGTAATTTTATCATTTTCCTTGCTACAGTATATATATATATATATATATATATATATATATATATATATATATATGCATATATACATGTATATATATATATATGTATATATATATATATATATGTACACTTCTATATATATATATATATATATATACATCTATATATATATAAACATACATCTATATATATATATATATACATACATCTATATATATATATACATACATCTATATATACATATATATATATACATACCTCTATATATACATATATATATATATACATACATCTAAATGTACATATATATATATACATCTATATATATATATATATTTTATATATATATACACACATCTATACATATATATGCATATACATCTATATATATATCTATCTATATACATCTATATATATATATCTATATACATATATATATATATCTATACATACATCTATATATAGCTATATACATACCTCTATAGATATCTATATACATATATATACACATATATATACATACATACATATATATATATATATATATATATATATATATATACCTCTCTCTCTCTCTATATATATATATATATATACATCTCTCTCTCTCTCTCTCTCTATATATATATATATATATATATAGTATTCTTTGGTCCAGTTAAACCGGAGTTATGAGTAATTCCATCAGGACAAGAAATTATTCATGAGTGAATCATTAAATTTTCCTTGTAAAGAGCTCAATGTAACAATAATACAGAGCAATAAATTTTTTGAGAAAAATAACAAAACCTGTCACATGGGAATATAATTTTTTTTCCATCCTGTTACGCATTTTTGAAATTTCCAAAAACACGAAAAAAAATTAACAGGACTTCTTCAGATCTTTTCGATAAAAAAATAGAATAGTTAATTACATTTTGAACTACAAAAATATATATATATATATATATATATATATATATATATATATATATATATATATATATATATATATACATCTATATATATATATAGATGTGTATATATATAGATGTGTATGTATATAAATGTGTATATATATAGATGTATATATACAGATGTGTACATATATTTAGATGTATATATATAGATGTATATATATAGATGTATATATAGATATATTGATGTATGTATATATATATATATAGATGTATATATATATATCTATATATATACATCTATCTATATATATACATCAATATATATATATATGTATACATCTATATATATACATCTATATATCTCTCTATACATCTATATATATATATATACATCTATATATATACATCTATATATAAACATCTATATATATGTACACACCTATATATATACACCCATATATATACACATCTATATACATACACATCTATATATATACACATCTATATACATACACATCTATATATATACACATCTCTCTCTATATATATACACATCTATCTATCAATATATATATATATGTACTCATCGATATATATATACACATCTATATATACATATATATATATATATATATATATATATCAAAATATATATCCACATCTATATATATATACATCTATATATATA